>OY744516.1:236757751-236770251 GCA_963556195.1 Sepiola atlantica | reverse complement strand
AAAGGAAGTAAATCACTTTAATTTCTATTAGTATTGTTACATAAAGCACGAGTATCTCAGATCTACCAGGGGGTTTGATTCATCCGATGACGGTTTTCTTGGAGTTGACACTCATTTTTCGTTTTGCCTAACAAAGCTTCAGCCGCCATAGACTTTAGTCGAATCATGCACGAACATGTAGTCAGAAATATTTGAATAAATAACAGTTTATACTAAACTGGCGGGAACAATGAAACAGCGTTCCTTAGAAAAATGAAGAATCAAAGTCACACTTACTCACACCTTTGAACTCAATATAACCCTCACCCTAACACTCACCCTCACCTTAACCCTAACCCTCACCCTAACACTCACCCTCACCCTCACCGTAACCCTAACGTCTGAACTCTATATAAGGATTTATTTATAAATAATGATGCACATTTAAACGTTCGTATTATTTCGTAACTAAGAGCACCATCGCTGTAACATACTCACGTAGAGGCGATGAGGAATTGTAATCCTAAATGATAGTGTTTATACACAAACACTAGGGGGAAGGTACTATTTTATAAGAATAAATGCATTTGTAAATAAAATAAGTTTTCTAAATATCATTTTTTTAAAATAAATAATATTTAAATAATATTTCACAAGAAGAATTTTTGCAAAAAACCGGTTCTGGATTCGAATAATGTTACATTTTAAATAAAATCTAAATTAAAATTGAAACGTTCGTATTATGTTATAACTAAGAACCGACATTATTGCATCAATATATGTTTCTATGGAAATTGACCTCTGTGTTTAGCTACTTTCTCGCGCAATGCGATGATTACACTGGACCCAGTTTCTATGGTAACTGACCCGTAATAACCGGTATTTTCCTGCGCGAAGCAGCGTACGAGGATAATCGTACGCAAAGCGAGTAACTGTTATTCACTTTGACCATTGTTGTGCTAATATATAAAAATGGTAACTTGGTAAAAAACTGTATATATTTTTGTACTGTTGTAATTTAGTTGATTATTGTTCATATCTCTACAAGTTTGTTTCACCATGTGCAAAAACGAAACGCACCAATACGTACAGCCAAAAACAAAAAAACCCATGTTCTATAGAAATAAAATAAAAAATAGTACGTAATATTTACTAACAAATAATAATAGGGGATGTTTTGTTATGTATATTTTAAGAACGTCGTGGGAAAGAAGATTGTGAATGTTCGTGTATTATTTGTAATCTGAAACGTAACTTTGAAAAGTCTTTTTTATTCGTCGTGTGATTGTTAATAGACGTGGTCAAGTGAACGGACAGACAGTGTAATACAAAAAGTAACTCTAATCACATTTTTACCGTATTTCAGTATTGTGGGTCGAAGGATGAGAACTTATTACTGTGGGGGTTGTAACTCTTCCACCTGCGTAGAAATTAATAATCAAAGAGAAAACGGCTAATCGGATAAAATATAAAAATTGTTGAATACGAACGAAACGATTTTTTATTTTAAAACACTTACCAATAATGGAACAAAAATTCAAGGAGCTGCTTATGGAGCTATATCGATCAATAGAATAAGAGAACTGTCACACTTTATATAGGATAAATGGCACTTCTGTAGTATATATGAAGCAACAGATTTTCTGTCCTTCTACTGAAAATAAAGGGAGGTAATTGAACCGGAAGTGATTTTTTTATAACATAAAAAAATGCAAGACTGATTTGTTTTTGGGTAACAATTAACAATTCTTTTTTTTATTATTTGAAGTAAAAAATTTTTAAATAAAAAACTCTAACCCTAAACCTTAACCATACACCCTAAACCCTAACCCTAACCCTAACCCTAAGAAATCAGGCAGTGTGCCTGTAAAAAATCTATTGTTTTTTGCGGCTGGTTCATTAAATTACCAATGTCTCGAAGATTAATCTCATTTAACTCCATTTTCTAAATACTAAATTCAACTTCCAGTGAATTCTGAATGAATGGTACTTGGAGAAAAAAAAACGGAACTCTTCAATTTCGATTTCTTAATCGGCAGCTGCTTTATATATACTACAGAAGTGCCGGATAAATATATTGCACTATTTCATGTATCCACATGAAATTTTATAAGGAGATATAATTTTTTATGTATCAATTTTCAGTATTTACTTCAACAGTGCTCGATACGTAGGTAGTAAGCATTTTAGCCTGAAGATTCCCCCGGGGGCGAAACGCTGGAGCCTCTGTGTCGTTTAATTGCCATAAATATATTTTCATAGCTCACTATATATATATATATATATATATATATATATATATATATATATATATATATATATATATATATATATATATATAGTAGATAGATAGATAGATAGATAGATAGATAGATGAACAAAGAGAAATAAAAAATGTAAAAATGACAAAGATATTTCATCTTCGGTTTTCAATGCAAGGTGTATTCAATACAATTATTTTTTTCTTTAAGCCAGGCTTTTCAAAGATCGATATCTTATTACAAGAGGAATTGCATGGATAGATAAGTTGGTAGGGAAGGAACCAAAATTCAAAATTTGAAAAATTTGAAAGAACAATAGAAAATGGTGTGTGAGAAAAGTTATTAAAATGTAAAGTATATCCAGATAGAAAAACTTCCAGCGACAAAATGTTCAATGAGGAAAGGTTGAAAACAGGAAAGGCAAACATTCAACGTCAAAATATTGTGGATCCAGTCAGAATTAATCCAATAGAATATGTGGTTCTGTCGTAGAAAACGGGTTAGGATGTGTGTTGGAGATTTGAGGCTATTTGAAACAATCCCATGGACCCCACTGAAAAAAATTCGAAGGAAATGAGTTCAAAATATTGCAGAGATTTCGAGTAGAAATCGAAAAATAGACAGGTTCGCTGGGCGTTAAATGTTTATCCGAAGGTTTCTAGAGACCGAAAGAAATTGTATAGTAAAATTCGAGGCCGGTGAGGGTTTAGAGATCGGGGTAAGGGTGGAGAGAAGTGGAAGGAGGGGTAAGCGAGGGATAATTAGGCTGACGCTTAGTTTGAAGTGGGATAGGGGTTGTTTAGATACATATCATCTTTAATAAATAAAAATAGATTTTCATGACTGATGCTTGAATTTGCTAAGTGTTGTGAAGTTGTCCAACAGTGAATAATAAATAAAGGAAGTCAAGTCGAGGGTTGGTTTAACAAGTGTATTAACAAAGTAAGAAAGTGACTAGCACTTGGCTAGACAGTTACAAGACTGTGCTTTGTCTTCACTGTGTCTCTGGTGACTCGCACTATTTATAGTGACAACCGGTGCAGTTTCTCCTGTATAAGAACGGCCGGTGTAACACTAAGAAAGATAGCGTGTCAGTGAAGGGTTGAAGATTGGGACGGTATAAACCTGATACATACAACAAATATATATTAGTTGTTTGTATTTTTAAAAATTTTTATCAAAAGATTAATATTTAGGTGTAACTGATGTATTCGCAAAAGTACGTACGAACCTGTTCTTTTTCTCTCTTAAATGTATAGAGAATAACAGGTTCAGATTTAGGTGTCGTATTTTATAAGGAAACGATCATTGTCTGATATTTTAAGTGAAAATAAAGAAAATATATAGTATTTGCAATATGAGTTGTATAACACAAGAAACTGTAAGCCCTTTTTGTCTTGACGAAGAAAGCAATTCCTCTAGTTAGGAAAATCAAATGTAAGACGATCTTATTGCAACTACACTACATATTCCGTCTTACCTTTTTATTACACTGTGATATTAGTTTAACTTAACAATAACGAAATAACTATGGCGTATTTATTATATTTTATTTGATAAAATACATCTTCATGAAAAAGTAATTTTACTACTTCCGCTCCTATTCCTCCTCCTCCTCCTCCTCCTCCTCCTCCTACTACTACTACTACTACTACTACTACTACTACTACGAATATTAATAATAATTTGCAGTAAAGTGCAATCGTCACATAATGTTATGACTATAAAGAGGAAAAACTATCTAAGGGGAGATAACTCCTAATAGAGAAAATGTGACTTAATTTGCAAACATAGTTGTGATAATGAAGATTAGAATCAGAAAAATGAAATATTAAAATTACGGACGCAGACGAAATCGCCGATAAATGTGTATTTATGGCCGACTACATCGAGATAAGAATAAGAGAACAATGAAACTCGTACAAGATCTTTCTCGTGAATTTTCAACCTTTTAAACCTCTCGGAACTGTAAAGAAAAAGAATTACATGCTCACAGAATCGCCGCACAAAAAAACAAAATTATATATCATATCTTTCTGATTTTGTTTTCAATCTAATTCACGTGGTAAATATCATAGTATATTTTTAATTTCTAGTTTAAAAGAAATATATACTTCTTTGTCAAATTCTCGCATTGATTTTGATATTTCAAGTTGTTTTGATAATACAAGCTGTTTATATTGCAATATTACAATAACTAAGATATATTGTGTATGTTTAGTTATATTTGTTTCATTTTACTTTAGTTGAAGTTCACAGAAATCTAGGAACCCCTTCCTGGAGCTAACACATATCTATATGAGATACATGGATATTCGACTGTTCCATTATAGTTTTCCTTTACCTCCCAAACGTTGAGTTAAGAACATTAATTTTCCTCCCCCCCCCCCAAATTGACCAGTTGATTATGTTGTAGAATATTTTTCTTTTAATCTCTTAGTCTTACCGGATTCCAGGACAAGAATTCATCTAGTCTGGTGGAGTATCCAGCTAAATACTGTTACTTGAGGTAACATTACTAGAAGAAGGTGCACTACTCCTCGTATATGCCTGTAGTACAACCGAGTAGATCTTATTTGGGCTTCAAATACTATGCTATTTGGTCAGGGTTTACTTGTAGGGTAAAGTATCCTCATGCCAGACAAACCTTTTTACAGACAGACCGAAGACACTCGAGGATTGTGTGATGAATAACATAACATACCATATATAGATAACATATATATTTTTGTTGCTTGCGAGGTATCTTGTCTTTTATCGCTATAGAAAAACATACTGTGTCTATCGTCCATTCAAAAAGGCCCTCAAAATAAACACAAATTATACAATTTTAACCTTTCTTTCTCAGGGCATAGTTTAGAGTATAATCTGACCAGAAATGTAAGCATACTATATCTGTCAATAATTTAACATGTTCTAACGAGTTGAACAATGAACCAGTAAAATTCGGAACGAACTTTCTGGACAACCTGATACACACACGCGCACACACGCGCACACACACACACATACACACAAAAACACTATATATATATATATATATATATATATATATATATATATATATATATATATATATTAAATATTAATTATATATATATATATATATATATATATATATATATATAAATTATTTATACCTACAGAAATTGATGTTTTATGCTTACGCAATCTTCAGTGTAATGGGATGTTAATTCACGTCGGTCGGAGGGCACGAACCCGGTTTTACATATCGCCACTGATTCGCCTTAATCCTCGGTCGGCGAGAATTCACATGACAATTTAGGAGGGATTTAAATCTATAAACGCCAATGTATAGGGTGCAGTGGAGAGTGATACACCAACAACAGCAAACGGAGTCGGAATCTCGCTTTTAAGCCATAGTATTACTGTTCGTTTATAAATTCTCTCAGAGCGCACCAATCCTAGTAAAGTGGGCTATAATTATATTTAAAAGGAAATATTAATTATTTTTACCTACAGACATCGATGTTTCATGCTTACGCAATCTTCAGTGTAAGGGGATGTTAATTCATGTCGGTCGGAAGATATATATATATATATATATATATATATATATATATATATATATATATATATATATATATATTGACTTAAAAGACTTGGGACTAAAAGTTTTTTTTCATATAGTTTTAAAGGTGAAACAACGTCATATATTATATATTTATGTTGTTTTATGGAAGTCGCTCCAGACAAGGCATGAAGCCACTTGATGTAAGCAGCAAAAATACTACTTAAGGGTAAAAAAATTAGCCAACTATAAGTGTTAGATGGATAGATTCCGAGTCAGAACACAGCAATTCTTCCCTCTTTGTCAGAAACATCGCTCATGGAATGTGAGGACTAAAGGACAAAATAAGGAAAGCGAGAGTTAAGAGGCTGCCGAATGTAAACCCAATGTCCACTCCTAACCTCATAATATATATATATATATATATATATATATATATATATATATATATATATATATATATATATATATATATATATATATATATATATATATATCAAAGTAATCCAACAAAGGATATAAGCGTCTAATATCTTATAATTAGTGAAACATCCGGATAAAAACTGAAGCTCAATATACTGGATAGAGCATTAATATTATAATATAAAATGAAATAATAAAATAAGGTGTCAATCAAATATTATTAAAATTCAAAGTTCAAGCAAAGTATCTTAACGTCCTTAGCTCATGAGTTTTCAAAGATAAATCTTCTCCTCAGAGGACCATTACAATAGTGACATCACTACAGGCAAAACAGTTACTCTTTGAAAATATATAAAAATATATACAGCAATACATAAAAATACATAACATCAAATATATCAACCCAAAAACATACTTTTTGTTGAATCTATACAATCCATCCAGGTCATAGAGTTTAAAAAACATAATTAGGAAATATATCCAGAAGTCCAGAAGGCTGAAAGAAAATTAATGCAGGCAACGAGTGAAAGTCCAAAATGGAGAGAATTGAAGAAATAGTCCAACCGTGAGATGCGTCAGCAATCGATGAAGTGAAAAGTATCCAATGTTTATGTTAGTCCGATAAATAAATCAAATCAAATAAAAAGTTCAATATATATATATATATATATATATATATATATATATATATATATATATATATAAGTTTATTTATTTAAAAAAAATATATCTTTGAAAATGGAGTGTTTCTCCGAAATATATAAGATAACAGTAAAAAAAAATCTATCTTGCATTGTAAGGGCTTTCTATTGACACTTATTACCTATCACCAATGCTTAAAAAAAAAGAACGAAAATAATTTGAATTTAACTCCCAGCATGCCCGATGCGTCAGTTCTTTCTACCTACAACCGCGAATTCCATCACACAGCGGATAAATACGTCAGACCAACAAGACGTTTCTTCAATGAACAAAACTATAAGGTTGTTTATTTAAAAAAAAATATATCTTTGAAAATGGAGTGTTTCTCCGAAATATATAAGATAACAGTAAAAAAAAATCAAAAAAAAAATCTATCTTGCATTGTAAGGGCTTTCTATTGACACTTATTACCTATCACCAATGCTTAAAAAAAAAGAAAAAAAAAGAACGAAAATAATTTGAATATATATATATATACATACATATATATATATATATATATATATATATATATATATATATATATATATGTATATATATATATATATCAAAGTAAATATCACATGCATACAAAGGTAATGCGTCATTTTACTTCAGTTTATTTGCTTAATAACTTGAAAATTATAGAAATTAATGAATAAGAATACAAATAATAATATGCCGGTTTAGTACACATGGTTAATCTTTCTTCCGAAGAAACGCCGGATGCGCCTCGAATGTGTTAAATACCATACATCTACTGAAAATTATTTCAATTGATGTCACCCCGCCCGACGTAATCAATTCTTCTGTCCGACCCCAAAACTTGAATATTATAAAATGTGACAAATAATAATAATAATAAAATTAATATGGTGTTCTGGGTTGGGGCAGGTGGAGATAGGGTTCTTTATACAATCCCGGGCAGCATCGAGTGTTCTTGCTAATACATATATGAATATATGTTTTGTAAAATATAAATATTAATGGTTTTAGATTTTTTTAATGAAAGAAATAGTTTTGGGAGTAAATCATTTTTTTATTTAGTGTCATGCAAAATCCGTTCCTTTCCGCTGCTATCATAATTGCGATGTTATAATGAGACTTGACTGTGGATGTATGGCTAGGATATATGCAACGTGCAAAGCGAGCGCACTGACACTTATATATAGATTATCCGCTTTGAGAATAGAAATATTAACGCACGTTTCTGTTCGACCTTCCGTTTTTGTTTAAATTGAATTTGTTATCTTGAAGTCAAATATTTTAATTAACCCTTCAACGTTTCAACACTTTTTGAAAACCTATATCTTTTGTTTTACCCCCAAGAATCGCTGGTTTCACAGACTTTATTTGTTGTCGACGCGGCGGTGGCGGTGGCGGCGGTGGCCACCTCCTTTGTTTACTCTGCTGGTCGGGTTTTACGATCAACCTACCCTTGCTTTTGGTATCAACCCGGGTGCTAGTCGAGTTTCCAAGAGTCAGATCGATCTCGCGTTTTTCTCGTGGTCGGTGGGAGCGGGACACAAATTTATGACCCGGATGGATCACGTGACTTGGCGTTTTTAAAACCTACTTTCTCATTAAGTTGACGATTTTCCGTCTCATGTCACCGGAGTCCGCCTCCTTAACTTGCGACGCCGGTCACCTTAAACCTTTCGCCAGTAAACATGTTGGTGCAGAAAAAGTTTCGACAAAAAAATAACAAGAACAACGGGTTTACAAAAGAAAACAAGAACAAAACACACACAACGTCTCTCTCGCTTCTCTTTCTTTTCCGCACACACAAACATACGCATATATATATATATATATATATATATATATATATATATAGTTAAAATAGAAAAGCGGAAGAACAAAAACTAAACGTTTCGCCCAGTTGTTGCGTGAGCTTTATCAAGAGCAAAAAAACTAAAAGTGGCAAAAAACGTGAAAATCTGTAATTTTTTGGAATATATATATTGATATGGTATAATAAATTTAAATCTATGTAAAGAGGGAAGACATACAAATACATGCACACATACACACACACACACATATATATAGATATATATCATATTTAACTGTTGAATTAAATTAACGATAATTAAATTATCGTTTAATAATAATCTATCGTGATAATATAAAGCTCAATATATTGAATAGAGCAATCAATTCTAGAGATGAAAGATGAGAATAAAAAACTGTAAAGATACAATATTTATTAGAACATCAAAAGTTCAGAGCAGGAGCTTCATATCCTTAATCCATGGATTTTCAAAGATAAACACTTTTCATCAGTGGATAGAAAAAAACCGACAATGTAATTGTAAATATTATCGGCAACATTTAACTTTGAAAATTTTACATTAAATAAAACAAAATAAATACCAAAAGGTAAAGAGTTTTATGTTGAGATGAGTTCGTAGAGTCAGGGTGGATGCTGTCCAGAACACGTCAAAAATAATACAGTTGTTATATTGGAAATGAATGTTTGAAAAAGAATAATACTCTAATTGTTTAGGAATCCAAATGTTTTTGTTGAGAGGCTGATATTTAGACAGCAATTGGTAAAGCCCAGTTTATCTGTCTGTACAGTAGTATAGAATATATATATATGAATATATATATATATATATATATATATATATATATATATATATATATATATATATATATAACATATATGCATATATATGTAGTAGAAATATGTACAAAATATACATAGATGTCGTATTAGCAAAAGGAAATGAGAAAATAAGAGCCAAACAGAAAACAAAATGGAATTAAAAAAAAACAATTTTAAATTCGGGATTGACCAGTGTCTAAGTTTATATTGTTTTCATGTATAATAGCTTCAGATTGGTGGGGAAGACATATTATAAGCCTATTTTTTTAAAAAATTGTATTTGTTGAGTGAACTATGATAGCTGATTCAAATAATCGTCGTATAAATTTGTGTTGTATAGTTTAAAAATTACGGTGGCGTTTTTGTAGTCAAAACAATGATCATATTCCACGGTATGAGAACATAATGCGTTGAGTGAGTTGCTAATTTTGATGTCTTTTTGTGCTCGTAAATTCTCTTGTCTAGGCCGCGCTGGGTCTACACAATCTAGGCCCTATCGCAATCCAGACAAGAGATGGGATATATGCCAACTTTGACTGCAGGTGTAGTATCGAATTTAGTATATTTTCTGACTATATCAATAATAGTAGATGAAGTTATTGTGGCTATATTAATATCTACTTTAATATCTACTTTATTCGTAATTTACGAGCAGAAAAGAGCCATGAAAACCATCACGTGTTTAGCTAAGAGAGAAATTGGTGACGTGTTCAGTTAAGAATGATTTTCGACTAATTAGATTAATTTAACATAACTATTTTCAAACAAAATTCAATCGCAAAACTACGGTATATTTTAGCATGTATTTTATGATATAAGATTATATGAGAAAAAAACCTTAGAGAGACAAACGTTGATTCACTCATACTTAGTATAATAATAGATTGAATAATGAGGACTTTCTGCTTGTTTAATCATTGTCTCATTTAATTTTAAAAACTTTAATTCAATTTACATAGCTACAGTAGAACTTGAATGCCCACTAGACACCATCTTCAAGTGTCTTCGGTCTCTCTGTACAGGGGTATGTCAGGACAACTTGACACGCAGATACTTCACCATACAAGTAAATCCTGACAAAATATTTAAAATTACATAGTATTCGAAGCCCAAATAAGATCCCCTCGGCATAGCTACACACTGGTTCATATGAGCAATGGTGCACCTTCTCCTAGTGATGTTAGCTCATGTGACAGCACTTGACTAAATACTCCACCAGACCAGATGAATTCTTGTCCTGGAATCCAGCAAGATCACGAAAAGATCACAATAAAAATAAACTATGATATAGTTAAGTTGATAATCTACCAGACTAGATGAATTCTTGTCTTGTAATCAGGTAAGAGCAAGTGACCACACAAAAGATATGGTCAATTGGGGAGAGGAATATTAGTGTTCTTCACCGCTTTACTAACTCAACGTTTGAGAGGTGGAGGAGAGTCTTGATTGACCACTCGGATATCTATGTATATCATATAGAAATCAAGCGTTGGCCGCAGAAAAGGGACCCCTTGATTTCTGAGAGCTAACTGAAGGAAAATGAAGAAGAAAAACAAAAACATAATCATTTTTTGGCAAACGTTTACACTGCCCTCCTATCTATATTATTTTATTAATTATTATTTATTATTTATTATTTATTATTCAATTCTTCGGAAGACAGCTGATTAAGTCCGAAAATCTGAATACATTTAAAAAAAGCATTTGTTTAATGTTTAAATGGTGGCTTATTTGGCGTTATTAGGTCCCTTGGCCAATTAATGACGCGCAACACCGGAGACAATCGCGAATTGTCTTAGCTTTACGATCGCCTCTCTATCGCCATTATTCGTGGAAACGCCTTGAGTCTGCTCTCGGCCTGCCAAGCCAGCCGGACATTCGAAGAAAACTATTGACTATGATACAATTATATATAAGGAATCGGGATTTCTTGATATTGCACTAAACAATTTCCAAGTGACGAATAAGAGATTTATTAATTATTTATTGAATTATTAATCTTATAGTTTACTTTTTCACCGAATGGATCAGTGGAATATATTTGTTTTTTTATTTTTTATTTGTGATTCTTTGGCTATTTTCATTTCCATTTTTATTTCGTAGTTTTCACATGGAAAATCATCATTTTTAATCTTAATTTTTCAACGATCTCCTTTTCTCTCATTTACACATCACTAAATGAAAACGGCTAGAAGTGGGTATCCTGTTTACATTAAATTAACGTTGCAAATCGATCCCCCCCAACTAACCATGACATATTTGAAGAAAATACAATGGAAAATTTCGTGCTGCTTCATCCATAATGTTCGTTAAATAATTAATAATTATTGGTAATCCATATTCCAGAGGAAACGTGTTTTTATCTTTTAATAAACAAAAATCGAATAATTCAATGCATTATTTTTCAGCTTTTTTATGTGAAAGAAATAAAATACACACACGGATATGCATATAAGATCATAGAACGAAAGGTAATAAGAAAAACAAACATACTAATTGACGAAAGTAACTTATGTCGGATAACGTAAACAAAGTTTATTTAACAAGTTAACTTGGTGCTCAGGATAGAAAAAAGTCTGTCAGACAGGCAGACCCGCGGAGAAGAAAGAAGTGTGTTAAAGAAACCGGCAAAGGTCCGAGGTCAGTTTGTTCATTCGAAAATGAATTTATCAAAGAAATATAAGAATTGTTTATACAACATAAAGCCATATTGTTATCATGCCAAGGGAGGCAACTTTGCTCCGACAAGAAACGAGAAAGTTAATTGGATTATTTCCCTTGCATCTAAAACTTGCGATTAATCAAATAAACAATGACAATTTGGGCTTTATGGTAATCTATCGCGACTGACTGTTATTTGGGGTCTAATCAGCCCGACAACATAATATAAAATAAAGTGCTCGTTAACTACCTAACAACGCGCGAAAACAGTATCCAATTAGTGTCTGAGTGTTTGCTAAGACGATTTTAAACATAGATATGGTAGGCATCATGGCGACCTCCTCTGGCG
>OY744516.1:236730251-236747751 GCA_963556195.1 Sepiola atlantica | reverse complement strand
AATAAAAGCCTTAAAAGAGGATAGGTTGACAACAGTCGTATTATTTCTGTTTTATAAATATTTGTGAAGAATTTTAAAATATGAAATTAAATTTGAGACGAGATGGAGTAGTTAATACATGGAATTAAAAAGTTTTTCACCCACGTATTTTTTAATCTTGGCCCTTTTTTCCTTACCCTGTGTCCCCTGCTTTTCGATTGTCATTTATACTGATGTTTTAATGTCATAAAATCATTACATAGTCTGAATCACGCCACTGTTTTTCTGTTTAACGATGGTATATATATATATATATATATATATATATATATATATATACTTGACAAGACAGGTGAAGCTTGGGCGGTAGCTCTTGATATATCTAAAGCCTTCAACAAGGTCTGGCATAAAGGTCTTCTCATAAAAAATAATTCATATGGTATTACTGGACGAATATTTAATATATTTTGATCCTTCCTATCCAAAATTAAAGATCGAGGTTATTTTCTGATAGACGTTCATCTAAATAACATGATGCAGGTGTAAGTCAGAGATCGATCCTTAGACCTTTATTGCTCCTGATTTTCATAAACGACCTCCCTGATCACATTGTGTTTGAGATCGGTATATTTGCTGACCACACCACGCTCTATTCTCGTCATGTGGGAAAAACGGGCGCGCACATATTCGAGACAATGGCCGAATCCTTAGAAAGTGACCTCCAGTCTGTAGTGGAATGGGGTCATAAATGGACGGTAACATTTAATGCTTCTAAGACGAAGCTTTTTTCATTCAACAACTACAAGAAACTTCTCCAACCACCGATTGGCATGGCAAATAACACCCTCAATGAGAGCCCAACGTTCAAACTCTTCGGCCTAACATTCACAGGTAACATGAATGGGAGACATTGCCAAGGCTGCTGCAAAGAAAGTTGGCTACCTCTGCCGTGCTAGTAAACTTCTCACACCTGACAGTATCCTATATGTTTACAAAGCCACCATCCGCCCATGCATACAGGATTGTTGTCACGTCTGGGCTGGTGCACCATCCACTAGTCTCTCTCTTCTAGACAGGGTCCAAGAAAGAGTATCTAATCTAATAGGTCGCTCAAGCTCCAGCCTCTGTCCCATCGCCGCAATGTTGCATCCTTGTGCTTGTTTTACAAGTATTTCAATGGAATGTGCTCTGATGAACTTGTGCGCTCTGGTGCCTCCTCGACGTAAATACACTCGACCAACCTGACAATCAGCTAAATCCCATCCATTCACTGTGGAGATCCCCAGATGCAGGAGAGCCTTCAACTCCCCACTGTACTGACACGCAGAAATTTAAAACTAATGTGAACAAGGATCTCGCTGCACAGTCAATTTAGAATGCTCTCCTAAACTTACACCCTTAGTCTACTGTGGCAACTTGCCTTGTTTGGGGGTGAAGACTATATATGGGTATTTAGATGTGTATGGCTAAGTTTCCTTCCTCTTATCTACTTACCTATCTGGTACCTAAGGTACTTAAGCTTTTTTTTTGCTTTTTTAATGCAACTTTTATTCCTATAACATTTTATTGCTAGCTACCATATCGCAGAATGGTTCTTGGTGTAGTGTTTGGATAGTATTATTATTATTATTATTGTTATTATTATGTTATTTGATATGCAAATTACCATATCACATGGTAGTCTTAAGGGTAATATATTATTATTATTATTAGTAGTAGTAGTAGTAGTAGTAGTAGTAGTAGTATTATATTATTATTATTATATTATTATTATTATTATTATTATTATTTATTTATGTATATATTAGTGAAATTTAAGCTGAATTATTTCTACACTTGATTATTGGGGAAATGGTCGTTTGATCAGTAGCCATGACTATTATAACTGTCCTGTTTTTAAATCTCCGAAACAGTTACATGGTAAACAGCTGATGATCCCCGTTTTAATTTTTCACGCTTAAGTTAAGGTCCCCTGTTTTTGTTTCACTGTTAGATACTTGGATCCCCTTCTTTCTTTAAAAGTTTTTTAAATTTTTTTTTATTATATATGAATTTTCCAACGAATGTGAAGTCTGCGATATCTGGGATTTAATTAGTTTCTCTGGGAATTTAAACTGCATTCTCCTTTTTTATTCTTTTGTTTAAAATGACTCAAAGCTCCTTTAGACTATATATATATATATATATATATATATATATATATATATATATATATATATATATATATATATATAGTGTGTGTGTGTGTATCCCAGGTGTGTGTGTATCCCAGTAACCATGGTGAATTAATCCAAAACCATTTCATTGGTTTTAAAAACGTCTTTTTTTCTGAACTTCGATGAGTTTTTTTTTACATCTCTCATTTTACGAAACTAACCTAAATAATTCCTGCTTGTAGATCGAAATTTCTCTATTAGAAGAAAAGACCCCCGATATCAATTAGCAGGAATTATTTAGTTGTTTTTTTCGTAAATCAGATTTCTAAAAAATTGGTCCAATTTTTAAGAAATCTGATTCGTGTTTTCTCGAGTGTAAAAATCTTATTGGGGTGGTGGGAATTTTTTATATTTGTCTTCTTTTCATTTTTTTCTGAAGTGATCAATGTTTTACCAAGTGTGTTTGCCTTTATATACTTCAATTTGCCGAATTTGTATCAGAAATCAACTTAGATTTTACCCTTCGGTGTTTTTGTTCTGGCATGTTTTTTCGCTACTCAACAACGCATACTGCAACCGTCTGAAAATTGACAAAATTCAACTAATAGAAATAAATACACTTATTTCGAATTTTGCCATGAAACGCGCGTAAGGGATAGGGATGAATATTAAATTTGAATATATTCCTTTTCTGTGTGAAATGAGAGATGTAAAAACAACTCATCGAAGTACTATATTTAGTTTTAGATTTTAATGTTTTTCTTTCTTTGGGAGGGGGTACGGTTTCGATGGCACCTTCTTAAATGGTATATATATATATATATATATATATATATATATATATATATATATTAAAGAATAAGGTAAAAAGAAATACCTTTTTAAGCTTATATGTATTGCCGATTTTTTTTCTTCTTCTTTATAAACATTTTTTTTCTTTGGTTTATAGTGATACAGATAATTTAACCAGTTGAAAACCAGGCCTCATCAGTGTGTCTATATCCCGATGTTGTTGGATTTGGATGTTTTCCGACTACTGTAGTGGTGAACGGGCTTAGCGGAAGTTGTTGTTGTTGTTGTTACCCGTTTTCAAATATGAAAGGCGAGTATGCTCGCGAGACAGATATAAAATTTAAAGTTTATATTTTTTTTAAGCATCTAGTTGACGTTTATTAAAGAATAAGGTAAAAAGAAATACCTTTTTAAGCATATAAAGATGCGATATCATTTTTTTTTTTTAAAGAAAAATAAATCGAAGCCTATTTTTTTTCTTCTTTATATAAACCTTAAACATTTTTTTTTCTTTAAAAAAAAAAAATGATATCGCATCTTTATATGCTTAAAAAGGTATTTCTTTTTACCTTATTCTTTAATAAACGTCAACTAGATGCTTAAAAAAATATGAACTTTAAATTTTATATATATATAAATATATATATATATATATATATATATTTAAATAATGTGCCTACGTTACACTCTTTTGCCTCGAATACATATTCCATAATTAATAATGGAAGATTCAATAGTCTAACATTTTACCAAGCACATATACATTATTGACGTTCACGGGCGCGCACATATCTTTTAAAAATGTCTTACTTAATATAACTAAAAAATTGATGTAGAGCAATTCTTTTCGCTATTATTTTTTAGTATCTAACTTATTTTAAAAAGTTTTTTAGTCCGTTAATTAGTTTAGGAGATAGTCTTGTACACACCCACACACACACACACACACATATATATATATATATATATATATATATATATATATATATATATATATAGAGAGAGAGAGAGAGAGAGAGAGAGAGAGAGAGAGAGTGATATTTTTCACTGAGCAGATAGTTTATTCAGTAAAGACCGGAATCAGTCCAATAAAAATAAGCTCGATGATACTCGATTACAGGGTACAGAGCATTTATATGTGTTTTTTTTGTGTTTTTTTAAGGTTTACCAAAGAACCTGCTTGAGTAGAGAAACACGTGTAGGAAAAATTCTTTAACTTTGAAAAATCTGAAAAATAAATAAAGTATGAAAGGAAAAAGTCTTTTGCTGTGATGAATGATTTCTTGAACGAAATGTTTTGGTAAACCTTAAAACACACACACACACACACACATATATATATATATTTAGATTTTTCACTTAGAAGATATATTAATAATAAAAACAAGCTCGATGATACTCGGTACAGATCATTTATATGTGATTTTTTAAGGTTTACCAATCATCACCACAAAATACTTTTTCTTTCAAAGATTATTTATTTATCATATATATTCAAATTAAAGAGTTTTTCCTACACGTGTTTCACTACCAAGCAGGTCCTTGCTTGGCAGATCATCAGGGAAATTAAGTACCTGGAATAAGGGTTTCAACAACCGACAATACACAATGTGGTGTTGCCTTAATTGAGGTCACATAAGAAGAGAAGAAAAAATAAAAAGATAAAAAGGAAAAATAGAAAATGTCTTGGAGAGTTTGTCGTAAGAGATAAATGATAAGAAATAATTTTAGTTATTAAAAATATGTGTAAGTTGCTTGAAACACGGTCGAGGTAAGAGTGTATATATGCATTAGTTTTCTTGCCTACTCTAACTGAATTGGAAGGGGAAAACAACTCTATCATATATATATATATATATATATATATATATATATATATACATAATTATTAAAATAAATAATTTAAAATTATTAAAATAAATATTTTAAATTATAATCCACATTCATATATGTCTCATCATTTTAAGGAATCATCAGAGAAATATCATATATTGAGCTCTGTTGCATTGTGTGGAGAAATCTTGAGCTTTTCTTTTCTCTGCTAGTTAGGTGAGATTCGTGTAGATAGCTATAGGTAAGTTTTTTTGGAACGAGTTTTAAATAAATTATTTAAATTATTTACACACGCACATATATATATAGTGTTAAAGTGAATAATTTTGGTAAGACATCCGAGTAAGAGAGCTCAATGTAGAAAACAGAGTAAGAATAGAATATAGAAAGAAAGAATTCACATACACATTGCAACTGTCAGCATTCATAATTTATTTCGACTTCCTAGTCTCTTCCAAATGAGAACTGGGCAGTTTCCAATATGTAGCTGTCCCGTTAGCATTCTGAAGAGACTAGGAAGTCGAAATAACAGTTGCAATGTGTATGTGAATTTTTTCTTTCTATATTATATATATATATATAATCCAGGCACTGTAGACATCTCTCTCCCTATATATATATATATATGTATATATATATATATATATATATATATATATATATATATATATATATATATATATGTATATATATACATATATATATGTATATATATATATATATGTATATATATATATATATATATATATATATATATATATATATATATATATATATATATATATATATATATAATGTATTTTTATGTAATTATTTTTATTGGTGATTGCAGCGTTCGTTGTATTTTTTTGCTTAATATTATTTCGATTGTCTCACTTCCTAAGTGCAGAAAATTACCTTATTAGTCGCCCTTAACTTTATAGGACGTATTTTTCGTTAATATATATATTTTTATTTATTTAATACGTATATAAAAGTATTCCATGGACACGTGTTTCTGGCTCACAGCCGTCATCAGCATGGCTAACTTACACAGAGATCGAACCTTCGATATTGATCACCAATAAAAAATAATTACATAAAAATACATTAAATATTTAGGTGATACAAATCGTACATATTTCTAGACAGAGCTGGACTATAGACATCAATATCGAAGGTTCGATCTCTGTGTAAGTTAGCCATGCTGATGACGGCTGTGAGCCAGAAACACGTGTCCATGGATTACTTTTATGTACGTATTAAATAATAATAATATATATATATATATATATATATATATACATTCTAATTTTGCGTGATGACTGTCTTTTTTTTAACTGATCTACCTTATCATCTTAACGTTAGTTTTCTGTCCCTCTAATTTCTATCACCCTTTTTTCCAATTCACTTCTTCACATATTTGTCTCCGTCTAAAAGTTATCAAATATGCCATTGCTGCTTCACCACGATAAAAGAAGCGAAATATCAGTCTACTGAATATTTTTTAAATTTGATTTTCTTTTATGGTTTTTCAGCTTTTTTCTATTTAATTTTGTCTATGAACATCATGCTTAACTGCCTTTCTTTTCTTTTTCTTATGTTCTTCTTCACGTAGAGTCTGCCTTCTTATCGGCATTATTTTGGCTCTATCGACATCGTCCTCCTCTCGCACCAGCCGTATTTTCTGTTTGTCTTTCTCCTCACAATTAGCGTTCTGCGCTCCCCCACCTCATGAAAAAATAATAAATAAAAAGGGAGAAAAAGAAAGAAAGAAATGATGGCGACCGACAAGTCGGACGTTGGCCAATCAATTTAACCGAATCTTTCAGACAAGGAACGGTTATTTACAAGCGGCAAGGCCACTGCATCTTTTCATTGTTATGACCGACGACGGACGACCAACGAGGTGTGGTCGACTCGGTGGCTTTTTCTCTTCATGAATAATTTAGAGTGGCGGGAATGGATGAGGGACAGGTGACTTCACCACGACCCACGGGGTGGCGTAGTAGAGTAAGGGGAGACGAGGACGACACTCAACGCAGCATCACAACCACACGTATGCATATATATGTACGCACAATAGGGGCACTTGCTCACACACCTGCCCACATACGCGTACGCATTGCATTTATTGCAATTTATTATGATCTACGAGATAAACATGCATGTGTATATTTACACACACACACAAATACACACACAAACAGTTTGGGATGTTTGAATTACCAACTAGACATCATCCTCGAGTGTATTTGGTTACAAGGGTTTGTCAGGACAACCTTACATGAGGATACTTCACCCCACAAGTAAACCCTGACCAAATATTCAAAATCACATAGTATTCGAAGCCCAAATATGTTCCCCACAACACGACTATACACTGGCTTATATGAGGAATGGTGCATTTTTTTCCAAGTAATGTTATGTTACGTAACAGCACTTAGCTGGATACTCCACCAGAATAGATGAATTCTTGTCTTGGTAAGACCAAGAGACCACAAGAAAGATATACTATAACATAGTTCACGGGTCAATTGGGGAGAGGAAAATCAATGTTCTTAACTTCTTTACTAACTTAACGTTTGAAAGGTAAAGGAGAACTGTAATGGAATATTCGAATATCTATGTATCTCATATAGAGATCAAGTGTTAGTCCAAGGAAAGGGCCCCTTGATTTCTGAGAGCTTCGACTGAAGTAAAATGAAACAAAAGAGAGAAAGCTCGTATAGACATGTAAGTATACTAACACACGTATACAGATCAACACTAATATAGATCGACACTAATACAGATCGATACTAATATAGATCGATTCTAATATAATATATATATATATATATATATATATATATATATATATATATAATCATGTGCGTATCTATATTAATATAACGTAAATGAGTATACACACATTTTTGATTTGTTCATGGAAAGTTTAGACGTAATAATTAAATTAATAGGTTAAATAAAATATAACTAAGAATAATACATAACTTTGTAGTTTGCTTGAAGTTTATTAATTACTTACATTTTATTACTTATTAATTTTATTAATTAAATATTAAACTGAAGAAATTCCTTAATCTTCCCCCATCTCTCTTGTTCTCTATTTCTCCACTTTTATAACGTAAATAAAATATTTTCTGTCTACCTGTCCCGAATGATCTGTCTCTTCCCCGCCCTCTCTCCCCGTCTCATCTCTTACTCTCAATCAGTATATATATATATATATATATATATATATATATATATATATATATATATATATATATATATATATATATATATATATATATATATATATATATATATATATACAGGGTGATGCATAAGTCACTTCACTTAGCTATTTAAAATGATTACCATATGAAGCACAAACATACTATGAACTTTTGATAATTGTTATCTTACTCTCTAATAACTGCTATTTGTTATTTTAAATTTGTTCGTTTATATATTTGTTTCTATATATATTTATTTCATAATCAATCAAATATGCTACAAAGAGTCGTAAATTCCTTGCAAAAAAGAATGGAGCTATGCATGCAGAACGAAGGTTGAAATTTTGAAAAATTGCTGTAATTTAAAACTCCCATAAATGAATTTGTTGAATAAACTTTCTGTTTTGTATTACCGTACTTTTTTAACTTTAGAATTTCAAAAGTAAATAGCTAAGTTACTTATGAATCACCCTATATATATATATATATATATATATATATATATATATATATATATATATATATATATAACGTAAATAATATATTTTCTGTTTACATGCCCCTGTCTTTCCCCCCTCACTCTCTCTCTCCTCTTACTCTCAATCGATAATTAATCTGCTGGTAGATTCGAAATTATACTGAAATTATTTCTACAAATGAAGACCTAATTACACACGCAGTATTTAAACTTTGCTTTTGTGGGGATGCTAGCAAAAATCAATAAGATTAGGTTGTGAAATATCTTAGCTCTTATATATATATATATATATATATATATATATATATATATATATATATATATATATATAATAATATTTTTATAAATAAATATTAATTATTTAAATACCTACAAACATCGATATTTCATGCTAACGCAATCTTCAGTGTAGGAACTAATTCTCAACGGTCGGTAGGCGCGAACCCCGATCACAAATCGCCACTGATTCGTAGTCGGGGATCTTACCCATCGGCCATAGCCAATTAGTTAGTAAATATAGAGGAACTTTAAATGTAAATAGCGAAAATCGGCGGCTATGTACCAGGCAGTATAGAGTGATATACGAAACGGCATATATATATATATATATATATATATATATATATATATATTAATAAAATTGAAAGGATAAGCCATTAACAATGCAAGATTAATTTTTTTTACATTAATCTTATTAATTTCGGAATTAAATTCCATCATCAGAGGTAACCAGTATTGAGTCATTTTTTTTTCATCAAAAAACAAGAATAAACAAACTTATTTCTTTGTTACTTGGTAAACGTCTTTGGTGCGATGTCTCCGCTCTGCTGTTGTTGGCGGTTATGATTCAAATTCTGATTTCGAACGAATAAGAGCGCTGGCTTGCTTGTGTTGATAATAATATGGGTTGGTCGTTCATTTCAAAGCATTGTTGAATTTGTTAATAAAATTGAAAATATAAGCCATTAACAATGCAAGATTAATTTATTATTTTTTATTTTTTTTATTTCTCATCAAAAAACAAGTATAAACACACTTAATTCTTTGTTACTTGATAAACGTCTTTGGTGAAAAATATGACTCAATACTGGTCACTTCTGATGATGGAATTTTATTCCGAAATTAATAAGATTAATGTAAAAAAAAAATTAATCTTGCATTGTTAATGGATTATATTTTCAATTTTATTAACAAATCCAACAATGCTTTGAAATGAACGACCAACCCATGTGTGTGTGTGTGTGTGTGTGTTTGTGTGTATATACTTTAAAGATATAAATAATATATTTAACCAGTAGACTACCAGGATAAAAACAAAGCTCAATATAGTGTATAGAGCAATAATATTAATTGAATGGCATAATAAAATGAGAAATTAATCAAATGAGAAATTAATATCACTCCTGGTTTTTTAACTTTAATAAAATTTTATTAATTTCTCATTTTATTATGTCATTCAATTAATATATATATATATATATATATATATATATATATATATATATATATATATATATATATATATAGTTAACTTGTTACAAATATCCAGGGGGTATAAATCTGAAGGAAGTTGAAACCGGGTTTATGAGAGTGCTCAATGAAAATTCAGAGCAAAATATATTTTTTTGTTGGTGATTTTATTATTCCATTAATTGCGACAAAATATATGCTGTTTCATTAACGCTCGCAATGAACGTCAACTCTTCAAGCGACAATGGAATCAAATGGCAAAGATTTTAAATTCAACCTCAACCGGAAATTGAAGATGCATTAGTAGGAGGGTGGACGGAGATGGAGCTCTGCCTATAACGGGGACATGAGAAGGGAGGGGGGAGAGGAGGAGACCCCAACAAGTCATGATTCAAAAAGTTGCGTGGGATGTTCTCTCGTGTCTGGGCCCTCGTGGATTAATTTAATAATGAGACTAGAATTATAATTATAAAGTTATAACTGTCATTTTTGTTGTAATAGGTAATTATCGTGTAGGAAAAATTGTTTGATAATTTTAATTTAGGGTATTAATTGCTACTTTTGCATTCTATTTTAATATAGTTATTTATGGCTTGCTCAGTAATTGTAGTGGATTTTGTTGTGATAATATTTTTTAATTGTGATTATATTATACTAAAATCAATACTAGTGGAATCATTATATAAAAGAAGTTTAATGGTGTTACCATTTTTAGTATTAATAAAATCGATTACAATAACAATAATAATAACAATGCCAATCATACCTACGATAGTCGCAGTGATAATAGCATTAATAAAAATAAAAATAAAAATAACAAGATAATAATAACAATAACGATAATAATAATAATAATAATAATAATAATAATAATAATAATAATAATAATAATAATAATAATAATAATAATCATTACTATTATTATTACCATCCTGCCACTTACGAAGTCATTGGGCGAAATAAGTCTACAAGTGATGGTAGGCTTTTATAGTTCTACGATGACAAGGACTAAGTACCAGTCAATAATTAAGTGTTCAAGATAGTAATCGAAGGATTAAGTAATTGAGATTAGATTAATCTAAGTGATATCAGAGTTAATAGCTATCCCAGTTATGGGTTTAGGTGGGAGATGATTTTGGTAGAATTGGTAATATGACTGAGAGGCTATTGAGGCTGAGAATTATAGGTAATACTTAGAGATTTGATGTTATTGATAGTTTAGTGGGTGGTTATATATTTATAGATTTATAGATTCATCAGGACTTGTTGGGTGGGGTTGGGTGGTAAATTTGGGTGGGTGGGTAGGGGGTTATAATGTGTTTTGAGGTAGTGTATAATAGGGGGGTTAATGTAATCATTCATTTTTGTAACAAAAAATTCCATTTTTAAAAATATGTGGGGAGTTGGTGTGGGGTATGTGGGTTGCTAAGGAGGTAGAGTCTACTATATTTACAGTTGATAGACGTATCTTGTTTTCTATTTAGGAGTTTATTTTTGTCTTTAAAACGGATAATTTCCAGTTTTTCATTTGAACATAATCTACATGGTGAGTTTATTGATTTGCAGGTGCTAGATTTTTTCAAGATTTTCCACTTTATTATGGGAGTTTCTTTTTTTGTTTTTATTTTGTGGTAGTGTAGTGAAAGTCCAGTTTGGCCAGGATGGTCAGGGTTGTCGAAGGAGAGTTTATGGTTGTAGAATCTTTCCTTGAAGTTGTTACCTGCCTCACCAATATAATAGTTAGTCTGGGATGGGTTTTCGGTTGAGGAGATAGATGCCTCATAGACCACTTGGGTTGATAGGCACTTTTGGTTTAGGGGGCAGTTTGATTTGTTATTACAGTTACATGTTCTTCTAGGATTTGAGGTTACTGAGGTATATATATATATATATGTATTTATTTATATTTATCATAAAAGTTTGATTTATACAAACATATGTTGGCTAAACATCCGGGGAAATGTTTTAATACGCAACGTCCTCCTCAGACGAAAAAATATGTCCGTTCTCTAAGTTCTTATATTGAAAGGAGAAGAAACAAAATTACAATCTGTAAGAGTCACGTCACTAGATTTAAAAAAAAATTTGAACCTACCGTTAAAGCTTTTTCTTATTGGAGTTCAGACGTCGTTAGTTCAAAGTTAAGTAGCTTGGACCATTCAATTGTCGTCCTGAAGAGGTCGTTGCTTATAAAAACTACGGCTGAAACATTTCCTCTGTATGTGTAGCCAAGATATGTTAGTATATTTATCAATGAGCACTAATATAAAAACACAGTAGATATTTTCCAGATTGTTTACTTTACCGTTATAAACTTAACATGGATTACTATATATATATATATATATATATATATATATATATATATATAGGATAGACTGTGTCAAAGAGACAAAGAGAGTGTATATGTGTGAAGGGAAGATAATGCGTATTTGTGAGTGAAAGTGTTTGTGTGTGTCGGTGTGTGTGTGTGTGTGTAGGAGAAAGAGAGAGAGAGAGAGAGAGGGGGGGGGAGAAGAGGTAATTTGTGAATATTGATTGTTGTCCGTTCTTTTAATCTAAGTCCTTCACTTGGAGTTCCTAATTATTCAACACTCAACAGCCAGAATCAAAGAACGAAGCTGACGCTTGACAATCGCAATTAAAACCGACAAGAAATTAAACCACACACAAAAAAGCGCAAATGAAGATGAAAGCCCGCGCAACGCCACCCTTCGAAAATGGGCCGTCGAAAACGAACGAACTGTGGACAATATCCTTCTTGAAAGATTGTGCAAATAAACACCGACATTTTTCTAATTATCGTCAGCGTTGAACACTACGTCATTATGCCTTAATTATCGTTATCGTTTTAATAATTGTAACGATGTGTGGGAGTTGTCGAACTGATGTATCTCGCTGACGATCAAGGGAGTCCTCGATGAAGAGGAAAGGAACCGATTATGTGCACAATGCCGCTTCCATGTCCTTTGTTCGAAACAGGAATTCTGCTAGAAAATACAACAGCGCATTGAACCCTTCAACAGGGTACTTCGTTATTCTGGTGTTCATTCTAGTCGAAGCTTTTTTTTTTTTCAGAGCCAACCTTGTATTCCGGCATAGGATCACACGAAAAGCTTCACACGCAACAGAAATTCTATAGTTGTTCGAAATGCATGTAGGCGTTTCAGCTGCGCGAACGGACCGTCGATCGACCCGTTTGTCTGTCACTTTTATTTGTTTAACGTTTATTTGTTAATTTGTCGATCGACCCGTTTGTCTGTCACGTTTATTTGTAGCACATATTGAATACACCTTTTAGAGATGACCATTTTCGCAATCTTCGGTGACAAACAGGAAGATTCATATGTTAACCAGTCCTTATTGTATGATTTAGATTATTCAATCTACTGTTCTCATCTTGGATGTTATTCACACAACGTTTCGGCCGATGTAACATCCGATCTTTTACTGGAGGTTGAATGTTCAATCCTGACTACAAGTGAAATAAACTAAGACTCAAATAAAAATGATTCAATATTTCTGACGGAACGAGAACAATCTACCCTCGTGGAGTTAATAAAAAGGGGAAGTTTAAAATTACGTATCAATTCCCGAGTTCGACATAAAGATGTCCAATTTCGACAAGACGCACATGTAGAAGGTCGGAAGTTACATCGGCCGAAACGTTGTGAGAATAACAAAGAAGAAGAGAACAGTAGTCTGAATAGTACAAAAAAATTTAAAAAATATCGATTTTCTTTCTCAAAAACTTCGAAACATAACCAGTACTTTATTTATATGAAAAACTTTCGATAGATTTTTGTTCAAATGGCTTATATGTGTCTAAATTTGCAATTTTTGCCAATTAAGAAGCACGATTTTCATGTCCCTATGATGGTGAAGGTAATGATGCTGGTGAAGGTAATGATGCTGGTGATGGTGATGGTGGTGGTGATGGTGGTGGTGGTTGTGATGATAGCGATGGTGGTGGTGTGGTGATGGTGGTGATGGTGGTGATGGTGATGGTGGTTATGGTGGTTATGGTGATGGTGGTGATTGTGATGTTGGTGGTGGTGATGGTGATGATGGTGGTTATGGTGGTGGTGGTGGTTGTGGTGGTGATGGTGGTGATGGTGATGGTGATGGTGATGGTGATGGTGATGGTGGTGATGGTGATGGTGATGGTGTCGTGATGATGGTGGTGATGGTGATGGTGGTGATGGTGGTGATGGTAATGTTGGTGGTGATGGTGATGATGGTGATGGTGATGATGATGGTGATGGTGGTGATGGTGATGGTGGTTATGGTGATGGTGATGTTGGTGGTGGTTATGGTGATGTTGGTGGTGGTGATGGTGGTGATGGTGGGTATGATGATGGTGGTGGGTAATATTGTGGTGGCGGTGGTGATGGTGATGATGGTGGCGATGGTGATGGTGGCGGTGATGGTGATGGTGGTTGTGATGATGATGGTGGTGGTGATGGTGATAGTGATGATGGTGGTGATGGTGGTGATGGTGGTGATGGTGGTGATGGTGGTGGTGGTAATGGTTTTGATGGTGATAGTGATGATGATGATGGTGGTGGTGATGGTGGTGGTGGTGGTGGTGATGGTGGTGATGGTGATGATGTTGGTGATTGTGGTGATGGTGATGATGGTGGTGGTTTTAATGGTGTTGATTGTGATAGTAATGATGATGGTGGTAATCGTAATGGTGGTGATGGTGCTGCTGGTGGTGGTAGTTGTAGAGGAGCAAATGCTTTTTTTCTGGTCCAAACTTCAATCCGGTAAATAATTAATTATTGATAAAAAATGCTGTTACATATTTGGAAAAAGTTACTGAATTAATTTTTACTCAAACATTGCAATTTTTGCTCATTTGGGTGGATTTGAAACCCCTCACCTTACCCTAACCCCAACATCATCTGTAGGGGCCAATCGGAATTTTCCTATGATTAGCTGTACTTAAATAATTTTAAACAAACTATTGATTCATATTGAACTTAATCGAAGTACTGTTCTCATCTTGGGTGTTATTCTCACAATTTGTCGAACTCGAGAATTTTACTGTCCATACATTTTAACAGGGTAACTTCGAGAAGGATGTGGTTCTCACAATGCACGGGCGTCATTCATTATGAAGAGGTTATATTTTGCGCGTCGCATATGACTGGAGTGCATGGAGACAAGTCGAGGACATCCCTTGGAACCAACTCGGAAAGGTGCTACAATTCTGTTAACACTATTTACCGCCAAAATGTAAACAACCATTGATCAGAAATATGGGTGTATTTGAAAACAAATGAATGTAATTTGAGATATTTTCGAACGATTGCATTTTTTGTCGATTTGAGGGGATTTTCCATCCTCGTGTGTGGGGGGGATATATATTTAATTGTGGTCAAATGTAATTCAATCAGATACACAACTGTTACTCACAAGCTCAAGTGGATTTGGGAGAAAAAAGTGATGTGTGATATTTTTCGTGTTGACTCACCTCGGGGCATTTTTAATGCGATTAAAACAAAAATACATAATTATATATGTTTACTCCAAAATGTTTTTGATAACTTGGAATTAATTTAAGAATCTAATTGCTTGTATTTATTTATTACGTTTGCAATTATATGCATAAATGTGTGTGTGTTGCCCGCCTTCATGCGTGAGTGAAAGATTTTTCAAGTGCCTATATAATGCATTATATACGTTGGTGTGTCTAACCCTAACCCTAACCCTAACTCTAACGTTTGTGTGTCTCGGTATCGTAATGAAGGGAGGGGCGCTGTATTTTCTGTCCTGCTTTTAAAAAGAGTCTCGATCTCCTATAATATCTTCACTTTATGTCTGTCAACTCTTTAAAAACCTGTGGTCGGCGCCATCTGTCTCCTGCTTGTGCAATATACTAAATGTCGCACATCTGAGGTCATTGTAGAAAACCCTTTCAAGCGACTAAAAATGCTCTTTGAACTTTTCATAACTTTCGTACAACTTCGGATCAGATATCAGTTCTTTCCAATATTCTTGAAAACATCAAAAGAAAAAAAGAAAACAAGAATAAGTATTCTAAAGATACGTCCATTCAATATGGGTGTGACAGAGCGATGACTAAAATACTATTAAAAACATAAGCAAGACGGACAGCCGAAAATACTATTACAAACCTATATATGACAGACAGTCGATAAGTGTGACAGACTGGCGGAAATGCTGTCATAAACTTATGCGGGACAAACTTACGTAAATGATATTTCAAACTAAAGTATGTCAGACCAACAAAAATGTAATTAAAACTTTAATATAACAGACCGACAAAAATGCTACTTAAAACTTAAATATTACAGACAGATAAAACTGGTATTTAAAACTTAAGTTTGGCAGACCAACGAAAATGTTATTAAAAACTTAAATATGACATAGTCCGGGGGAAAAACGTCAGAAAATTGCAATCAATATCGAAGGTTCGGTCCTTGTCTAAATATGCCATGCTGATGACGGCTGTGAGCAAGAAACACGTGTCCATGGATTACTTTTATGTACGTATAAAATGAATAAAAATATATATTAACGAAAAATACGTCCTATAAAGTTAACGGCGACCTATAATGCAGGAAGTGAAACAATCGAAATAGTTTTAAGCAAAAAAAAACCCCCAAAAACACGAACGCTGCAATCACCAATAAAACAATTACATAAAAATACATTAATATATATATATATATATATATATATAAAATAAATAAATAGATAATATTTGGTTTGTCGTATTCTTCAACGCGATTTTTTCCATTTCTCGCATTGTAATAGCCTTCTAACACACCTTATATATATATATATATATATATATATATATATATATATATATATATATATATATATATATATATATATATATATATATATATGGGAAGAGAAGGATGAAGGTAATCCGACGTGATAGGAAAATGAAAAAGGAAAACCAAAAAATGGATGTTTTTTATGTGTACATCAACATTTCGTCTTTATTTATAAGACTTCATCAGGATGATAATATAGAGAAAAATGTCATGCAGGTACAAACACATGTAGGGTTAACATATTGGGAAAAAGGAAGAAAATAATGGCCACTACTGGGTGGACGTTCGTACTTGGGGAGGAGTGAAAAATGAATGTTGATGAAAATGAGTGGGGAAGAAGTGGAAAGATGGGGGTGAGCAAGGACTACTGTGGCTGGTAGTAAAAGAAAGAGGTGGGGGGATGAGCAGGAATAATGTGGATGGCAGAGAGGGAGTGGAGGAGAGGGAGGAAGGAGGTGTTTGAACAAATGGCTGCGGTCAAGACTATATATATATATTTTTTTTTTTTTTTTTTTTCTTTTCTTTTTAATAATAATCCTCCACTCTACAATAGAGACTTTTTTGTTTCATTTTACTTCAGTCGAAGTTCTCAGAAATCAAGTGGTCCCTTCCTGGGACTAACACTTGATCTCTATATGAGATACATAGCTATTCGAATATTCTATTAAAGTTTTCCTTTACCTGTCAAACCTTTACTTAGTAAAAGAAATGAAGAACATTAATTTTCGCTTCCCCAATTGACCCGTGAACTATGTTATAGTATATATTTCTTGT
>OY744516.1:236705251-236720251 GCA_963556195.1 Sepiola atlantica | reverse complement strand
ATTATCCAACATATATATATATATATATATATATATATATATATATATATATATATATATATATATATATCTTCATATATATATACATATATATATATATATATATATATATATATATATATATATATATATATATATATATATATATATTCACATACACATATATATGTGTACTAACATGTGAGTTATATAAAGTTAGGTATGTCTATATGTTTATATATTTCTATGTATAGGATTTACTCCTAAACTAATTAACTGATTATTCCGAATTTTAGAACACAGCTGCTAGGCGAGAAGTTGTGACTGTGGACTATATTTTGTTTAATTTAGTTTCATGCATAGGGGACACAAAAGGGTGTGAAAGCCCTTCGTGAACATCCAGAGAGCCGATATTTGTAAAAGTTAAGTATTAAATATATCGATTAACAAATATTCCGATAATTTCAGTTTCTTTGGAGTACTTTTATGGGGACATCATATGGGCACAGACTCCTATTCGAATATTTCAGATTTGCATTAAATTTTATCCATAGCCATTAAACATTAATTAATCAAGATTTTCCTGAATTTCAATTTCTTCTTGAAACCCCTTAAGCTTAAGATCATACATTTTAGACATGTTCTAAAATAAAAATCATGTAATGGATTTTGATCAAACTTAGAATAAGAATTCTAGACATAAGGTTTTAAAGTGGTTCAGAACTGTTCTGTTCGATGAAATTTAATTTACTCGTCCTGAGACAGGTATCCCTTTAGTTTACTATAAAATATTTGATGTAATTTTATTTATTATAATTTACTAGCAAATATATGCTGTCTCCGGTCGCATATTTTTGCTAGTTGGAAGCAGAACAGATACTACACTACCCTCACACATAAAAAGGAGGGGGTAATGCCTGGAAGGATGGTATCATGACAACAGAACAGATATTACACTACCTCCACACCTCTCAAAAAAGGAGGAGGTGATACCTGGGAGGGTGGTATCATGAAAGCAGAACAGATACTACACTCCATCCACATCTCTCAAACAAGGAGGACGTAATGTCTCGGAGGATAATATCATGAAAACAGAACAGTTACTACACTACCTCTACACCTTTCAAAAAGGAAGAGGTAATGCCTGGGAAGATGGTATCATGGAAACAGAACAGATACTTCACTACCCTCACACCTCTCAAAAAAGGAGGAAGTAATGCCTGGAAGGATGATATCATGAAAACAGAACAGATACTACCCTACCTCCACACCTTTCAAAACAGGAAGTGGTAATGCCTGGGAGGAGGGTATCATGGCTACAGAAAAAATACTACACTACACTATGCCCCTGAATTGAGCATTTAAATATAGTACATTAGTCTGAAATAGTATAACTATACTTTTTTATAATAAGTAAATTAGTCTGAAATAGTATAGTTTTGGCTTCAGACAGATAGAAAAATAATCTTGATTATTATTTATTCACAAAACATGTACAAAAGGTTTGTATGATGTTCAGTTCAGTGTTGGCTCATATATTGCGGAACTTCTTTTCTACATCAAATTCTGGCGATTATCTTCAAGTGCCAGTACTTTTTTATGGGAATCGCTCCAGGCAAGGCATGAAGCCACTTGGTGTAAAGAGCTAACAAGAACAAATATGATTATCGTAAGACAATAAATGCCTATTGGCCTTTGTCTTGAAAAGACCAAAGCTAGAAGTAGGAGGAAAACAGTCAACATGAAGAGAGATCTACAGGCCTGCTGTTTTTGGAAAGAAGCTACTGGAATAGGAAGCTGTATTACGATGGGGTATCAACATTGAATTGATGGAGACCACTAGACCAACGAGTCAAACGAGCTGGAACAAAAGAAGCGGGGAATAGATCATATAATTCTGAAGAACACATGCCACTTACTTATAGAAAAGACTGTTACTAGCAACTCTGAGAGAGAGAGAGGTTGCAGAGAAGAAGAAAGTGTAGGGCCAATCAAATTACAGAAACCTCATTATCAAGAAATCTCAAATGGGACAGAGATTCACCAGCCCAAATATAACAATAGTACTCCATACTTTTTGGCAACACTATTTTTGTTATGGTGCTGAATAATAGTGTTTTTTTAAAAGATCAACTTCTGGCAATCATCTGGAAGTGTTGCTGCTAGCTGTTGTTGAACCATTTTTAATCTTTGAAATGGTTCAACAGCAGCCAACACCTTACTTTCTAAAGCAGAAGTTTGTCCGGATCAGAGTCTATACTTGAGGATGGTGTCACCTTCTTTTCAACATTTGAACTAATTTGGTGTCACGTATTCGTTGAACCCTAACCCTTACCCTAACACTTCATCGAGTTTACGCATCGCTGATTTTGTCGTCCTCACACACAATCGAAATAGAAAAAAAAGTCACTTGTCCTAATTGTATAGTTTTCAATACTCATTGCACAACCTGAAAAAAGAAAAAGAACAAAAAAATACAAATGCAGTCATATTATATGGGTTATATATCTACCCCGCCTCCACGGCGGGAGGTTAGACACCAGGTAAACAAAAGGGGGTTTTGAAAAGACAGCGTCCTAAAAGAAGAGCACTATAGCTGAACAAAAATTGCCTCGGCAGCCCGTCGGCATCCCCGATAGGGGCGCTTCAGGCGATTAGCAATAAACTAACCCCATCTCAAAGGGCGAGACGGTAAAGCTTGGGAGGGTTGGCCTCCTAGAACTGCACAGGACCATACCTCAGACCTACAGAGTACAAGACGACCCCGACACAGAATGCACAAGACCCTGTCGGTTTGATTCGGGGTATGAAATAGCCACCCCGGAGCGGCCATATTATATCTGCTACTAAGATATACAATTTTGTACAAGGTGATCAAACACGTTATGTAAAATTAATGATAAAATATTGCGATACAATCTTTATAAGTTAGCCATGTGTATGTACCGATCATTATGAATTTCGGAAACCAGCCACTAGGCGTAAGTAGTTCAATTTTTATTTTTTAACTGAGTTCATCCAAACAAGGCAAGTTGCCAACTGTAGACCTAAGGGGCTACTGAGAATTAGAGTGACATTTTAGGGGAACATCCTAAATTGGGAGCTGTGCAGCTAAGTGTTTGTTCACATTAGTTTTAAATTTCTGCATGTCGGTACAGTCGGAAAAACAGGAAGCAGGAAGGGAGTTCCAAAGTCCGGCAGTTCGAGGAAATAAGCTATTGTGGCAGAATGCTCTCCGGCATCTGGGGATCTCTACAGTGAATGGATGGGATTTAGCTGATTGCCGTTTTGGTCGAATGTATTTACACCGAGGGGGGGGCACTAGAGAAGCAAGTTCATCGGAGCACATTCCATTTAAGTACTTGTAAAACAAGCACAAGGATGCAACATTGCTGCGATGAGACAGGGGCTGGTGCTTGGTGGATGTGGAGTATATTTAGTTTAATTTAGTTTTATGAATAGGGGTGTGAAAATTCAGATACATAGCGATATTAGAACATCAATTAATAAATATTCACTAATTTTAATTTCTTTAAGTTTTTTAGGCTGCATAATATGGGCACATTTGAATATTCAGATGTATCAGATTTCCGTCCAATCCAATCCATGACCATAGACACCAATTAAGAAATTTCAATTTCTTCTTTTTTATATGGAAATCGCTCCAGACAATGCATGAAGCCAGTTGATGTAATATGCTGACAAAGAACAAATGTGATTATCGTAAAGACAGGAGATGCTTATTGGCCTTAGTCTTGAAAAGACCAAAGTTATAGATAGGAGGAAAACAGTCAGCGGGAACAGAGTTCCACAAGCCTGTGGTTCTTGGAAAGAATCTACTGGAATAGGAAGCTGTATAACAATGAGGCATTAAAACAGCGAATTGATGGAGACCACTAGACCGACGAGTCAAACGAGCTGGAACAAAAGAAGCAGGGAATTGATCACATATTTCTGAAGAACACATGCCATAATAGTATTTATAGAAAAGACTGAGACTAGCAACATCACGTCTGTGAGAGAGAGTACAGAGAAGAAGAAAGGGTGTGGCCAATCAAATTACAAATACACCTCTGCACCTTCTCAAGAAACCTCAAATGGGACAGAGATTCACCATGTCTTCCTATTTCTAGACAATGCGTGGTACGCGTATCGGCTACTGAGTCTAACATGACTTTCGTATTGGGGTTCGTACCGTGTGACCGGCAATGATTTTCTCCTCCTATACTGATGATTGCAGGTTTGGCATGAAACACATGCGTATATGGGTTTATTTTGAAAACAATATTTATTTATAAATATTTATTCAAAGCTCTCGCAAGATAAAGCATTTTAAGAAAAGTTGATAACAAGCTGTCATTCTGCATAATGCATAACCTAGGCCCCGCCTATTGAGTTCTCTCTCGACTGCTAGCTGGATAGCGATCGTGTTTGCTATTTAGATGTTAATTTACTTCCCATTTCTAAACAATGCGGTTGGGAGCATTGGTATGAATTTATTTTAAAAATAATATTTATTTATACATAATTATATATATATATATATATATATATATATATATACATGATAGACATTCTGTTCCTGTTAGTTCTGTTGCCAATTCTTTGAAATATTCTACCAAACCTTTAGAAGACAGAATGTAAGGTAACTAAATAACACATTTTCTAAATCCATGAATTTGTTTTTCAGATCTTTCTTAATTTCTCGATCTTTAAGCTATCGTTCGGGTTATAAAACCCGCATTTATAATTAGACAACATGTGCGTGAAGCCGAAGAAATGAACAATTTAGTCTAAGTAATTAGACAACATTTGCGTTAAGCCGAAGAAATTAACAATTTAGTCTAAGTAATTAGACAACATGCGCGTTAAGCCGAAGAAATTAACAATTTAGTCTAAGTAATTAGACAACATGTGCGTGAAGCCGAAGAAATTAACAATTTAGTCTAAGTAATTAGACAACATGTGCGTGAAGCCGAAGAAATTAACAATTTAGTCTAAGTAATTAGACATGTACGTTAAGCCGAAGAAATTAACAATTTAGTCTAAGTAATTAAACAACATGTGCGTGAAACCGAAGAAATTAACAATTTAGTCTAAGTAATTAGACAACATGTGCGTTAAGCCGAAGAAATTAACAATTTAGTCTAAGTAATTAGACAACATGTGCGTTAAGCCGAAGAAGTTAACACTGCAGAAACTCTCACATACATTCGGAAATGGTTTCTTTACTTTGCAAAAGTTTGTTTGAAATTTGAAAAGAATGATTAACATGTGTAATAGACTTAGAATAGATCTAAGTTCGGAGACATGTAAGCAACCGCACATGGTGACAGGCAGTTTTTCGCATGGTGCTATTCAGACAATGATAAGTGGGCCGATTTTTTTTTCTTTTACAAATGTGATGCCCAAATATGGAGAGCGATATATATATATATATATATATATATATATATATATATATATATATATATATATATATATATATATATATAGTAATCCAGGTAGTATAAACATCAACAGGGTAGAAATCCAAAGGAATTAAACTGGGCTTATAAAAATGTGCTCAATAAAAATATAGAGCTGTATTATGAATGGTTTTTTATTCAAACATGTACAAAGTCTGCTACACTGGCATGTCGATGTTATCGATCTACAGCTATCAAGACCGGGTTGGATCACAAAAAAAACTTCTGCCTGATGAGACCTCAGTTCTTGATAGCTGTAGATCGATAACATCGACATGCCAGTGTAGCAGACTTTGTACATGTTTGAATAAAAAATCATTCATATATATATATATATATATTAGTAGTATGTTTTTAAAAGACTGTGGGCAATGCAAATTCCGGGTAAGATGTAAGCTGGAAGGAACAAAAATAATAAATCGAATATGAAATGTGACTTACTATTTATTTTTTCTTAAAATCTTACATAACAGCAAGTGTAGTGTTAGCTCTTTGTGTGATGTCCGGATGATTATAAAAATCATTTATTTAATATTTCAGGAAAAGAAACTTCCCTTTGTCAAAAATAATAAACACCTAAGGAAAACTCTGTCTGTGAAGAGAATCTGCCAAAATGGATGCCAGAATTTATGTCAGATGGCTTTCCATATAAATAGTTAAATTCGTTCAAATTATCGTAAATGAAATAAAGAAATGACATCTATAAAAGCGATACATTTCTCCACCTGGTGAGGGTTGGCTCAGTGGTAAAGCGTCAAGTTTCAGTCTCTCGGGTCCCTGTTTTGAATCTGGCGAGGTTCGGCCACGCCGATGAGTCGTATGACGACGAAATACGTGTCCATGTATTTCGAAAATATATGTCGCTCTCCATATGGGGGCATCACATTAGTAAAAAGGGGAAAATATGCCCATCTAGCATTTAGAGATTGGAGTCAAAATCCACGGAATGGTAACACATTTCGGATATTAAACCGTCTGGCGATTGCGCACTCTTGAATCTATAGTAACGGTATTATCTACTTATGAGCTGATCACGTGTTCAGTTTCAGAAAGTAATTTTGTCTCATTCCATTAAATGCAGCCGTAAAGAAAAAAGGCGTTGGGCCGAAGAGGTCTGCTATCTATAAACATATATGCGATAATAGGCTTGACAGGTTAACCGTTTTGCTTTGTACTTTTATACGGTGCACGATGCCTCCTACGACAAAGCTTAATATTACTTAATATTACTTAATATTTATTTAAAGTTATTTTCTACTTTTACCATGGTTTCATGCGCGTGTGATCGTCAGACGGCTTAATCTTCTAGGTTATAGTCAAAATCCACGGAATGTTAACAAATAGTGAATTACACTCTTACTTCGGAGATTAGACCGTCTGGCCATTGCGCACTCTTGAATCTATGGTAACGGATACAAACCAACTTATCTCTTTATGTAATCTTTGGTTTCATTTTACTTCAGTCGAAGTTCTCAGAAATCAAGGGGCCCCTTTCTGGGGCTAACACTTGATCTCTATATGAGATACATAGTTATTCGAATATTCTATTAAAAATTCTCCTTTATCACTCAAACGTTGAGTTAGTAAAAAAATTAAGAACATTAATTTTTCCTCTCACCAATTGACAAATTAACTAAGTTATAGTATATCTTTCTTGTGGTCTAGTGGTCTTACCGGATTCCAGGGCAAAAATTAATCTAGTCTGGTGGAGTAGCTAGCTTTGTCTTTTACTTGAGGTAAAACTACTAGGAAAAGGTGCACTATTAATATTCTGTGTGTGCCATCTATACACATCAGGAGAGAACTTAAATGTAGTACTTGTATGTAGTGGCGTTTACTCTTATTCGGATTGAAATTTGTATATATATATATATATATATATATATATATATATATATATATATATATATATATATATATATATGTATATGTATATGTATATATATATATATGTTGATAGTGGTAAAAAGTAGCGGTAGAAGGCTAAATTAAAAAAAGATTCAACAAAAATATATCTCGTATCCCCTCCCCCTTCAGAATTCAAATTAATTCTAACCGCGACGACGACGCTCGCCAACCACTCCTTCCGCATTTATTGTAACAACCCTCCTGTTTCCTATTGAGTTTATACCCATACCGTTACTTACCACTGCCACCATTTATTTGTATAGCATATTTTGATTTTTTTGCTTAAAACGGCCGCAGGTCTTGAGCCGGCTGAAAAAACATTTAGTACTTGTGTGATGTTTTATAGAGAAGAATCATCCTGATGAAGTCTTATAATAAAGACGAAATGTTGATGAATACATAAATAATATTTTCCGGTTTTCCTTTTTCAATTCCTATTACGCCGGAACACTTTATTCCTTTCTTCATCATCATCATCATCATATATATATATATATATATATATATATATATATATATATATATATATATATATATATATGCATACTATGCAAGTCTAATTTTGAAGTATTGAAACAAACAGCTGTTTTTTTTAGGTTTGTTTACTTTCAAAAGAACTAATTGCCACCAAACAGGTGTTATTTCAAAATACATAAGAAAACGTTTCGTTTGTACCCCGACTCGCTTTTCCTTCAACTCGACTCTCACTTAGGTATGTTACGATAATAACGTTTTTCTATTAAAGCCGTGTGCGCGCAGACAGGTTTTCACCGTGCGCGTGTACGAACTAGTACCGGCACGAAAGTGCACACAATTAAACACAGGCCATTAATTCCAGTTGGTCCATCTTGATCTGTTTTTAAAACATGCATTATTAAATTCGGTCGCAGTCAGTTAAACACACTTCGTTAATTGCAAACTATGGACCAATGAGCCATTCACTCGAACTAAAACAACAAAATGCCTAACCACAATTATTACTTTCTCGTCTTGAAAAATCGTAGGTACAATAACAAGTCGCTTACTGTTTTCATCTTTTCTAATATATAAAGCACAGTTGGTCGGATTTTCGAAGTTAGACATTAATAGCATTGCATCGGACAAATTTGATTCTTCATAGATAGTGAATTATAGATGTTTTCGGTCTATGTTTTTTACATAAAAAATAAATTATAACTAATTTCATCGATCATATATTTTATCCGGGCTGATAATTCTTTCAGTAGCACACACTTCGTGAGATTCTCCGTTTATCTTCTTTAGATAATCAATAGAGATAATTAATAGAAACGCTGCTTTTTTCGTAAATGGAAATTTAAAATGGCGTCTAGATTCATTTAGTATGTAGTTATAAAAATAATTATTTTAGTTTACATTTATTTGTAACTAAAAAATTAAAAACATACAATTATTTATACGATTAATATTCATTACATCATTGACATCTAAGAAATAAATTCCAGGTAAAATCGATAGTTCGTAAACCAAAAATAATGTCTTGCATTTCTTTTAATTTTAGTTCTTTCATTGGGGATTGAACTCGTAAAACCACATGAGCTTGACTGATACAAACTATTGAAATGGGGCATAAGAAGCGTATGGGGAAAAATCTACCCGGTTAAATAACGGGCACTTTCCAAAGTCCCGTTATGGGTTAGAAACTACGAAAACGCCCGGAGATGAAAACGGCCACAAAATGCTGGTTTGTCTGTTTTGCTTGACACATACATGAAAAAAGTAAATAGATGCCCAACAAAAATAATTCGTACAGTTTTAAAGATGTTGCTTGCTTCGTCGACGGCCAGCACTCGGAGCCGTACAAAGTAGGAGTAAAAGTTTGAAAAATCGGTATTTTATAGTAATTGATATTCTTGTGTTTCAGATATTAACATACGCATTATATATCACCATTGAAGTATGACACGGACCGAAGAAGCATTAAAATTCTCAGAGTCTCAGATGAAAAATATCATCTGAAGATAGACTTAATAGGCGTCAAATCGCTGCAAACCTCTGGATTCCACTTTCCACTGTTAACCGAGTGATTGTCCAGTCCAATTCATCAAAGAAGGAAAATACTCAATATTATCTTGTCGTGACCCATCAGGACCCTCGTATAGCAGTCTTCCTTTTTAATGATAATGAGGTTTTCTTTCTTTTATGTCCGTGTTTGAGTTATTTAATGTAAAAATATTTAATATGATAAAATATTTAATGAAAACATATTCTTATGATTATTAAATACGATTCATAGAACAAAAGTTGCTTTTTTTTAAAGAATTTCAGCGATTCTTTAATTCCTCAATTCCATAACTTTTAAATTGATCATAATCGATCGCAGTTGATTTAAACCCAGTAACATTGATTTCATAGACTGATATCTGGTACGTGGTCAGCATTAGGGTTTAACCGGTTTCGTCCGAAGGAAGAATGAATATTAAATTCACAAGTGACTCCAATTCGCATGTATTTCCCAGCCAGAAGAAATGGCGAGGTTAGGTTTTTGCAGCTTTTCTTGCAGAAAAGTGTCGCCCTCCTGTCACATACAGCTCCTGGAATCCTCAAATCATCACCCATCTGGTACTGACCAGGCTACACGTAGCTTAACTTTAGTGATCTAATGAGAACCGATGTATCACTGTAATTATGCTGTATATAATAGACGGCAACAGTGACAATTAAGCAATCGTCCCCCTCTCTCTCTCTCTCTCTCTCTTTCTTTCTCTCTCTTTCTCTTTCTTTCTCTCTTTCTCTTTCTTTCTCTCTCTTTCTCTTTCTTTCTCTCTCTCTCTCTTTCTTTCTCTCTCTTTCTTTTTCTTTCTCTCTCTCTCAATAAATGCGTGCGAGAAAATCTTGTCTTAGATCAAAGTGTAGTATCTGTTCCGATGGATGCTACACCCGTTAGACCGGTACTGTCTTGGCCTTCAGGCCTCGATTCTGCCAGTCTTAGGGTTTGTCCTGTGCAGTTCTAGGAGGTCCACCTTCCCAGGCTTTGCCGTCTTCTTCACCCTTTGAGAAAGAGTTAGTTTATTGTTAATCGCCTGAGGCTCCCCTACAGAGGAATGCTGATGTGGCTGTCTGGGCATTTTTTTGTAGGACAGAGTGCTCTTATTCTAAGTCGCTGGCTTTTCAATCACACTATCTGACCTTGTGTCACATTTTACCGCTATGTGTGTGTGGGGGGAGGCGAGATAAATTAAAAAAAAACCCAGCTTGGCTTACTCCCGCATCACTAACGATGACTTCTCATCACGTATGAATGTTCACTTCAAGTGTAATTCGCAGTGAAGGTCACGTTCACGTCCACGTTCAAGGTCACGTTCAAGGTCACGTTCAAGGTCACGTAGAAGGTCACGTTGAAGGTCACGTTCAAGGTCATGTTCAAAGTTGTAAATTATTTTCAAGAAAATTCATTTATTTTCTAGTTGAAAATTAGTTCAAAAAACTTTATTTAGAAAAAAAATGAATTTATAATTTGTGACGTGCAAGTTATAAAAAATGAACCCTAACGTTTTAAAAGAAATTGGGGTTTCAAAAAAAAAAATCCTTTTGTAAAATGTTACACCGGGTATAAAGTCAATGTCCATTGTACGATAAGCTTCTTGAACTGAATGCTTTTTCCTCCAACTTTTGTTTTATTTCTTTGTTTTTTATTGTTTTTTTGCTTTTATTGTCATTTACTGCTTACTTTTACAATGGCCCCATCTGATATTTTTCTAACCCTAACTCTAACCCTAACCATCTCATATTACGAATTTATTAAAAACTTTTTTTCTTCTTTTACACTGGGTCTCGATTTCTTCTGGTGTGATGTTAAGTCTTCATAGTTGGCGCTTCATTTTGCGTTGCTGATCGAAACTTTCACGTTCCTAGGTTTAATCCGTCTAAAAATAGTGAACGAAAAATAAACGCATAATCAATTCTTATCTTAGGTATAAGTACAATGCAAGTTTAGATAAATATTATTCAATTTCAATCTAATTATTTACAAAGTGATAGGAAATGAAAGGGATTTATATACAAACAATAAATAAACATAAGCAAGGCTACACGGTGTTGTCTGGTTATTGAAACATGCGCTACAAACACTCACACAGAAAAAACGTGCGCCCCCGAAATGCAAATTTTAAATATCTTGAAAATTAATACAAAAATATTAGCTTTTTCTTTTAGTAATTCCTTTCTATCAAAATGACTTTCTCTTGTAATCCCTATCTCTTGTAATGCCATTTCTTTTGTGATGCTAATCTCTTGTAATGCCTTTTTCTTTTCATGCCTTTCTCTTGTAATACATTTCTCTTGTAATGCCTATTTATTGTAATGCCTTTCTCTTGTAAGGCATTTGTCTTGTAATGCCTTTCTCGTGTAAGGCATTACTTTTGTAATGCTTTTCTCTTGTAATCCTATCTTTTAAAATACCTTTCTCTTGTAATCCCTATCTCCTGTAATGCCTATCACCTGTAATGCTTATCTCTTGTAATTCCTTTCTCATGTAATGCCTATCTTTTAAAATGCCTATCTCTTGTAATCCCTATCTCTTGTAATCCCTATCTCTTGTAATTCCCATCTCTTGTAATGCCTATCTCTTGTAATGCCAATCTCTTGTAATACCTTTTTCTTTTCATACCTTTCTCTTGTAAGGCCTATTTATTGTAATGCCTTTCTCTTGTAAGACATTACTTTTGTAATACCTTTCTCTTGTAATTCCTATCTCTTGTAATGCCTATCTCTTGTAATGCCTATCACCTGTAATGCTTGTCTCTTGTAAGGCCTTTTTCTTTTTGTTGTGCCTTTCTCTTGTTATCTCTATCTTTTAAAATTCCTTTCTCATGTAATGCCTATCTTTTAAAATGCCTATCTCTTGTAATCCCATTCTCTTGTAATTCCCATCTCTTGTAATGCTTATTTCTTGTAAGGCATTTCTCTTGTAATTCCTTTCTTTTTGTAATGCCTGTCTTTTTCAACGCCTATCTCTTGTAATGCCATCTCAGTAAGGCATTTCTCTTGTAATGCCTATATTTTGTAATGATTTTCTCTTGTAATACCATATCTTTTTAAATGCCCTTTCTTTTTAAATTTTTATTTCTTGTAATAGAAATCTTTACAAAGGCTTTCCTCTTTTAATGCATATCTTTTGTAATGTGTATCTTTTTAAATTGTAATCTCTTGTAAGGCCTGTTTCTTGTATATCATATTGTTTTTAATGGCCGTCTCTTAAAATTATTATGTCTTGTAATTTCTATCTCCTGTGATGAGTATCTTCTAAAATTCCTAAATCTTGTAATGCCTTTCTTTTGTAATTCCTATCTCTTGTAATTCCTATCTCTTGTAATCCCTATCTCTTGTAATGCGTATCTTCTAAAATTCCAATCTCTTGTAATTCCTATTTATTTAAATGCCTCTCTTAAAAATGCATATTTCTTGTAATGCCTATATAATCTTAAAAATTCGTATTTCTTATAATGCCTATCTCGTGAAATGCCAATTTCTTTAACAAATCCTTTCACTTTTAAACCTTTATTTTCTAAAATGCCCATCTCTTGTAAAGCGTATCTCTTCAAATACATACACCAAAATCGATGCTTATATATATTATTCATGAAACCATAGCACCAGACACCACTAATATTTTGCTAATTTTAAGACCTGCTTCTAATAATCATTATGTAAATTACAGCACACCGACAAGCGTAAATTCTTTGTGTTCGTTTAATAAACATTGAATGTTTTTTGTTATGAGCCACAAAACCGTTTTGAGTAAAAATATGCTGCTATTATCCTAGTGAACGAACGCACCTTGTAATGATAACAACAGTTGCCAACGACATTAGCTAACATTCTTAATTTTAAACGGGACATAAATAATAAGTATGCCCGGTTGTCTTTCAGTAAATGATCAATCTTTTCAAGTGCTGATGTTTTACATTTAAAGCCAACCAATCGTCACTAATTATTAAAGGTCGTGCACCGAAATCTCATTTAAACTTTAACCGTCATTTGAATTTAGGTAATTGGGGTCACATTCCCGCCTTAGTTTCACTTACAGGTAAGACGAACAAAACCTTCAATCGTAAAAAAAATAAATAAAAAAATTCGGTAAAATTATATCTAACAGCGCGAAGCTTATTGTTAAGGGCATACATATTTGATAAAACATGTTTATATATATATATATATATATATATATGTATATATATATATATATATATATATATAGAGAGAGAGAGAGAGAGAGAGAGAGAAAGAGAGAGAGAGAGAAAGAGATATAATTATTTTTATTTACACAGACATGTACAAAATCTGCGACACTGGCATGTCGATGTTATCGATCAACAGCTATTACAAACTGAGATCTCATCAGGCAGAGTTAGAATCCGATCTTAACTCTAGAACATATTTGAAAATAACCAAATATGATCTAGGGTTAAAATCGGATTCTAACTCTGCCTGATGAGATCTCAGTTTGTAATAGCTGTTGATCGATAACATCGACATGCCAGTGTCGCAGATTTAAAAACATGTCTGTGTAAATAAAAATAATCATATATAAAAGCTCTATTCGATATTGAGCACTTTTTATAAACCCGGTTGAAATTCTTTAGATTACTACCCTGTGGATGTTTTACCTGGATTATATATATATATATATATATATATATATATATATATATATATATATATATATATATATATATATATATATTTAACAAGTTCAAATGTGTTAATAAAGTGAACATGAAACCAAGTTTTTCTAAGAATGCTCAATACCAAGTAGAGAATTTATAAAATTACATAAACAAAATTATAGCCTTACGCCAATCAACCATCGTTTCAATGCGCATTACTGCATCTTATCAAAGGCAGATGCATCTTAGTGATATCATGTTATTACGGCTACTGCTACTACAACTTCTTATACTACAAAATATAAGCACTCATTGGCTCTAAAACTATTGAAACACATTTGGCATGAAGAACCCTTGTGATGCAATGTATGTCACAGGGGATCAAAATACTACTACTACTACTACTACTAATAATAATTATTATTATTATTATTATTACATATAATAATAGCCGTCCACTGTCTGATAATTACAAATGTATATTTATGACTATATGTAAGCTTCTGTCGTTAATGATATCGTCAGCTACTATTTAGTGTAATACAAAGCTCTTTGTAAATAAACAAATGAAGCGGTTAATGTTTATATAAATGCATTGTAGATATCATTTACCAACAGCGCCCATCTTGTGGTCTAGTGGTTGGAGCTACCGACTATATGTTAGATTGCTGTAGGTTCGATCTCTGGTTTGGGTGCTAGTCTAGCCACACTGAAGAGCTAGTATGCAGTAAAACACTGTATCTATGGATGACTATATATATATATGCATTCCTGACATAGCCAACTGGTCAATACTCCTACCCTCCCTTCCTCCCTCCCATCCAGCCTAAAAAAATCACGCCTGACCACAATAAAATCTCCCCTTTCACCTATCTCACCCTTTCGACTACTTCTCTCATACTCTTACCCACCCCCTGCCCATTTTCAAGTTGTCTTCATTTTTTCAAATCTTTTTCTAAAACTATGATACCACCTATATAACAAACACACAGAGTTATCCCCCCCGTCCCTCATCTTTC
>OY744516.1:236572751-236700251 GCA_963556195.1 Sepiola atlantica | reverse complement strand
GAACTCAGGCACCTTGATCAGAGGACTAGAGAATTAATGACTATGCACAATGCACTACATCCAAAAGACGATACAGACAGACTCTACGTGAAGAGAAACGAAGGGGGAAGAGGACTGGTAAGTATAGAAGACTGTGTGGACGACACTAAAAAAGAGCTGGAGAAATACATAAACCAGAACACAGAAAGGCTGATCACCGCAGCAAGAGATACCGTCCCAACGAACAACGCAGGAAACATCGAAACTGGACACAAACAGACAAGAAAAGAAAAATGGGAAGAAAAACAACTGCATGGACGCTTCATAAAACTCACAAGAGAAGAAACCAACGAAAATAGCTGGGCATGGCTAAGAAAAGGAAACTTGAACAGATAAACCGAATCTTTACTGATGGCTGCACAGAACAATGCGATTAGGACAAACTACATTAAAGCTAAAATAGATAAAACCCAGGAAAACAGTAAATGCAGATCGTGTGGATAAAGAGACGAAACACTAAATCATATAATAAGTGAATGTAGCAAACGTGCCCAAAAAGAATACAAGAACAGACATGATTGTGTTGGGAAAGTAATACACTGGGAACTGTGCAAACAAATGAATTTCGAATATGCAGACAAATGGTACAAACATAAATCAGAAACAGTACTGGAAAACGAAAAACACAAAATCTTCTGGGATATGGATATACAAACAGATAAACTCATACAAGCAAGGAGACCTGATGTTATTATAATAGACAAAAATCAAACTCTTGTAAAATCGTAGACTTCGCCGTTCCAGCAGGCCACAGAGTGAAGATCAAAGACACGGAAAAACGAAGTAAATACACAGAACTAATCTCCCCCCCCCCCAATAAATTACACCGGCCTCAGCTATCACTACACAAAAATGAACCAAGGAACAAAAATGACAAGAAACACTATAAGCTTCCCTCTTCTCTCCCACCCCACCCCCAAAATATTAAAAAAATGTAAAATTTTAAAAATTTCAAATTTAAGGAAAAAAAAAATATATAAATTATAAAAAATGTTTTAAAACTGGTGCCGGCTTAGGCTGACACCAGACAAATATTTTTAGAGTGTCGAAGTAGATGAGAAGACCGAAGGGGGACAGAACAAACCAGACCTACACTGGAAAAGTTCAAAGAATGCTGGGACCTTGGGGAGGCTTATTGCCACCTAAATCTCAGAGAAGACCAATTGTCCTTACCAGCGAGAAATCAATGGGAAAAGGCTGTTGCGATACCGCATCGTTATCGAAAAGAGGTGAAGAATACTGGAAATCTGGGGAGGCTTGTTGTCACTCAGACTCCAGGAAATACCACTGGTTGTTGTCGTTGAGCAATCACTGACAATGATCTGTGTGAGAACTCCTAGTGAGTACAAATAATAATAATGCCACTCAATTACATACTCAGGAAATGTGATGCCGGATACAAGTTTACAGACACAGAACAAAGAATAAACCATCTCATGTAGATGGACTACCTAAAAATATTTGCAAACAGCTAAAAGCTGATAAATACGACCAGAATCTTTAGCCAGGACATTTAAATGGACTTTGGAATGTAAATGTGCGCACTGCTAGATAAACTGGAGGATTTAGAGGGCATATAACTGCCCAATTCGAGGAGATGATGGCACTAGGCGATCAGGATTGCTATAAATATTTGGGAGTTCTGAAAACAGACACCACCAAATCTACAGAAATTAAAGAGAAGATCGGAAATCACAAAATCTTCTGGGATATGGAAGTACAAACAGAGAAACTCATACAATCAATGAGACCGGATGTCATAATAGTCGGCAAAAAGAAAAAATCCTGCCAAATTGTTGACTTTGCTGTACCAGCAGACCACAAGGTGAAGATGAAGGAAACGGAAAAACGAAGCAGATACACGGATCTTGCAAAAGAATTGAAACGAAAAATAACTTTTGAAAACAATGAAAGTTTTACCAAAACGAAGACGGCAGAAAAAAAAAACGCTGAAAAACCGAACCCAACAGAAACAAAACCCTTCTGGGGCAATATATAGGAAAAACGACAATACCACAACAGAAATGCCGGCAGACTGAAAAGCTTGAACGAAGACCTTCAGAATGGAACAGAAACTGAAATTAATGAAAAATAATGAAGGCGACCTTAAGAAAAATGGTAAACTTGAAGGCATTAGGCCACGCCCTTACATGAAAACTGGGAAGATGTATTCAAGAAACATATGTACTAGACATACTCCATGGAACACAACGTGTTGGTACTAGTTTGCGATCACTGGTAATGACTCTTTGAGAACTCCAAGCGAGTAAGATGTAATAATAATAAACACTTATACTCTCCAAAACTACTCAGTTAAATTATACATAATTTCGCATGAGGCATCCTTGGCATTTTGAACGTAATAGCATAAAAATACAAATACTTATGCTTAAATAAAGCCTCTCAAACCTAGCCAAAAATAGCTAGACTAAAATATCCCGTTTAGGTGACATTTTAGATCTATTTACCTACCTTGCCACCTGGGCAAGTTACCACACAATGTTTAATGTGGGGAGAATTCTAGCACCCATTAAGAAAAATTAGAGCAGTTTGAACCTGTACAGACACTTCGACATTTTATCATAAGTTAGGGGGCAGACAATAAAGTAAACCTTTGAGATTTCCCCCTGCTCCGGGTTCCCAACCGTACCACCATACAAAAATTTAAATGTAATCTGAACAAATATCTTGATGCTCAACTCCCCACTGAAGGTGTCCCCTATATCTGTATAATATTGCAGTAGCTTCTTATAATTCACTGAGGTGAACAGAAGTTTTTAAAAATTCGCTTTCCATTTCGCAGGAGGTAATACCAGTTGGGGTCGAAGAGATATTACATTTTTACAACCGCCAAAGGCTAAGTCGGATTCTTTGTTAGTAAATATATACACATCTAATTTAAAAAAATCAAATAACAAGTTATACTATGTTACTGACGCAACAATATTTTCCTGTTTGTTAAATCATTGTGAGAAACAATGAAAATATACCATTCGTTTGAAAAAAGTCGGGATTTAAACATTCAAAAGTCTTTTTTCTTTATTTTTTATTTCTTTGTCGTCCAGTCGACTATTGTTACCTTTAAACTTATCTAATGCTTATTGACGGGCGTTGCGCGATTTTCGTCGATAAGGTAACACTTAACGCCTACTTAGGCCTGTCTGTCAGAGCGTGACATCCGTCTCGAGCACCGATGAAAGGTGTCACAGCGGGAAGGTATGTGGAACGGGAGGGGGAGAGGAAGTCTCAAGAGGTGACGTTCACGACTGTTGCTCGCGTCAGCTTTTTGTGAGACTACATACAAGGTTCATTCTCCCTTGACGGATAATGTACGTCATGCTCTACTTGGCGATGATACATGTCGTCCTTTCTTGTGCCTTTATCCGCCCAATTACACGTTTGCCAAACGCCGAGCACGGTTGACGGGGTCGACGCGTTTATCTACCAAGTGGAACTTAATCAGACGCAACTCAAGAATAGATCGAATCTATTCACACTAATCTAATGACTTTTTAATCGAGTTGTTGAGGTGTCGTTACAATTATTATTACTATTATTTTTATTATTACAATTATTATTATTATTAGCTATAGCAGTAGTAATAGTAGTAATAGTAGTAGTAGTAGTAGTAGTAGTAGTAGTAGTAGTAGTAGTAGTAGTAGTAGTAATTTTGATTCTTTATGACATACCCGATATCTTCATGTTGTGCAATTCTACCCAATACTGTTGAGGATCTAATGTTATATAATGAAGACTAGAGAATGACGGCTTAGTCGAAAGCGGCAAACTAGGAATGATTGACGGCGGTGGGGTCAGAAGAGTGACCTCAGTGAATAAGTGGATAGTTAATATTTAATGTTGTGAAGTTGTTCCACAGTAAATAATAAATAAAGGAAGTCAAGTCGAGGGTTGGATTAACAAGTGTATTAACAAAGTAAGAAAGTGACTAGCTCTTGGCTAGACAGTTACAAGACTGTGCTTTGTCTTCTGTGTGTCTCTGGTGACTCGCACTATTTATAGTGACAACCGGTGTAGTTTCTCCTGTGTAAGAACGGCCGGTGTAACATTTAACGTCATTTTCCTAGAATGGGAATAGGGCCTTTTGTACCCGTCAAACTTTAGAGCGAGTGGACGCAGAAAACAATCGCTCGTCCTAGCTTACACCCTATTCTCAGTAGCGCCTTACGTCTACAGTAGCGGCCTGCCTTGTTTGGGGTGAACTATGTTTTTTTTCAAATAAAATAATCTCCTATCTTTGCGTTAAACACCTTAGTTCCATTTATCTCCTTACACTAAGTGGCTTCACGCCTTGTCTGGAGCGACTTCCTTGAAAAATGTGAACAAAACTAGTTTGCATATTATTTGTTATTGGTTTAGTTTAGTTAGTATTAAATTTTAGAAGAACTTAAGTCGGTATTCTTTAGATGAGCTAATTCCATATCTTCCAGTCATCGTATACTATAAGTGTGGCTAAGATCAAAGTGTAGTATCTGTTCCGATGGATACTGCACCCCATAGACTGGTATTGTCTTGGCCTTCGGGGCTTGATTTACGTCGGTCTATGGGTCTGTCCTGTGCAGTTCTAGGAGGTCCACCCTCCCACACTTCGCCTCCCCTCTTTGGGGAAGAGTAAGTTTATTGCTTACTGCCTGAGGCGCCCTTACCGGGGAATGCCGACGGGGCTGCCCAGACAATTTTTAATGGCCAGAGTGCTCACCTTCTCGCGCGCTGGCTTTTCAAGCCCCACTTTCCCGACCCGACCTTGGGTCACATCTTACCTTGTGGGAGTAATATAAAACCGGCCTTGTGCCTAACCTCCTGGAGAGGAGGTAAACAAATACTATGAGTATTTTGGTTGGATACTAGATTCGAAACCTGAATCAATACGGCTGTCCAATGTCCGTTTCTTCATTCCTTTACGTAAAAGACGACTTTCCGTTCATTGTTTTATTTGGATCGTTTTCATTTGAAACTTGATATTGCTCTATGACAAAAAAAGAAGCTCGGTCGCAAAGCGGAAGTGCCCTCACAAGTATTGCAATGTACACAAGTCTACAAAAGACACAGAAGATTTACAAAAAAATAAAATATGCTCAAATAATGGTCGGGTATACACGAGGCTTCTTTGTTGCCATGACACCTCGACGTGATTACTGTCCGTGTCAACACAATCGTTCTTGTTTCAATGAAGACACGCGAGCCTGTCTGTGCAAATGGATGGTGGATTGGGATGAGGGGAAACCTTCATGGAAATAATAGGAGAATATCCCTGTAGCGGGTAATGGGGCAGTTGCTGACAGGAGGAGGGGCATTATTTGTCATCAGATGCGCTAAGTTACAACTGCAAACATTTTCTCTCTATTCTATATTATTATTTTATTTGTTAATTCTTCATTCTAGACTGAAACTTATTTCGTTTTCGATCGAAAATTCCTTTTTCTTATTTCGAAATTTTGTTTATTTTCTTCCTGGATTTTTGTTAGCTTTTTTCTTTTTTCTTCGTTTCGTTCTTTGCTTTCTTACTTTTTTATGTGTCATCGTATCTCTATAATTCCGTCTGTCTGTCGGTCACGATTAGGGTGAAATAGAATGTTCATTGATCTGTTGCATCCAAGTATGAAATAGCAATCTCTGGTCTGTTACACTTCAGTTTGAAACAGCACTTTCGGCGCTAATCGCGCAGATTAAATGAATAAATCTTTAGATCCCTTTTTCTTCCTTTCTTTTCCCTTTTTCTTTCTTTTTTTCATTCTTTTTCCCTTTCCTTCTTCTTTCGATTTCATTTTTCTTTTCTTTATTTATTTTCTCTTTCCTTTTCCTTCTTTTATTTGTTTCTTTTTCTTCTTCTTTTTTCTTTACGTTCTTCCCTCCATCTTTCTTTTCTTCTTCTTTCTTCTTCTCTTTCCTTTCCTTTTTCCATTTCTTTTTTCTTTATTTAATTTTTCTTTTCCTTTCTTTTCCCATTTCCTTCTTTCTTTTCTCTGTCCTCTCCTTTTTCTTTCCTTCTTTTTTCTTCCCTTTCATTTTTCCTTCTTTCCTTGTTGATTTATTTTGATTTCCTTTGTGGTTGTATCTTCTTGCTGATTTCTATTTTCTTCTGATTTATTTTTAATTTTTTTTTGTGAAGGTTTCTTTCTCACCAATCGTCGCCATTATTTTGATTTCTTATTCCATTCTCTTCCACCTTTTCCTTTACTTACAATATCTTCTTTTCTATCTCGTTTCATTTCCTTTTGTCTCTTTTTCTCGTTCTTTTATCTAACCCTAACCCTAACCCTAACCTTGACCCCTAATCCTAACCCTAATCCTAACCCTAACCCTAACCTAACTCTAATCCTAACTCTAACCCTAACCCTAACCCTAACCCTAACCTAACTCTAATCCTAACTCTAACCCTAACCCTAACCCTAACCCTAACCCTAACCCTAACACATACTCTAACCCTAACCCTAACTCTAACCCTAACCCTAACTCTAACCCTAACCCTAACCCTAACCCTAACCCTAACTCTAACCCTACCCCTACCCCTACCCCTACCCCTACCCCTAACCCTAACCCTAACCCTAACTCTAACTCTAACCCTAACCCTTATATCTGCTTTATTTCGTTTTCTTTTCTTCATTTTCGGTTCTCAATTTTCTTCATTTTCTTTCAATAATTCATTTTATACCTTTAAGTACTTGTTACATTGGGACCCGCACTAAAAGTCCCTAGGCTTCGGTGCTTTCCGGCGGTTTACGTTAAACGCCGGAAAGCCCCGAAGCGAGACGAATAAGTAGACGTCATCTAAATTTTCAAACTGATTGAAACGCGAAAATAGAGAAATTAATTGTTACAATGTATTACTGGCTGTTGAAACTCCCGAAGGAATGATAAATTTCGGCCAGGACCATAAATTGATAGCTAAGGAAATTTACCCTTTTTTTCTTCTTTGACGTCTGTAACTACCCTAATTCCTAACCCTAATTCCTAACCCTAATTCCTAACCCTAATTCCTAACCCTGCCCAAACCCTAACCCTAACGAAATGAACAATAGAAACTACTGAAAGAAAAGTTTTTAAAAAGTAATAATTTTCGTAAAAAATTAAAAAAAACACTTACTTGATTAAATTTTCACTGTTATTTTTTCATTAAAAAATAAATATTTCTTTCGTACAATTGTTTTGTTAACGAAAGCAACAATAATAATAACTTTTCGCTTGTTTTGTCCCACTTTTAAATCCATCCTCGTTCGTGTTTTTTAAGACGCAGGTAAGTCAACCATTTTTCATTCGGCACTGTCCGACGTTTAACGTAAACATCCGGAAAGTACCGACGCCGAGGAGTTTTTAGCGCGTGTCCTACTGTAAAAAAGTACCTACTTTTATTTTATTTTTCTTATTTATCTTTTTCTGTTACCGTTTTTTGTTTTAATTAAAGAATACTCTTTGGCCATTTTTTACGACTTGGTACATTAACTCCATCGCTCATATCAATATCGCCCTCCTGTTGTCACGCGTCTGGCAGGAGAACAGAACACAACCAAGAACGTATATTCTTAAGATACGTCCATTTAATCTGCGCGTTTAGCGATGAAACTGATATTAACACTTTCAGCGTAACAGACAAATAAAAATGGTATTTATAAATTTAACTAAACAGATCAAAGAAAATTCTATTTCAAACTTCAGCGTAACAGACCAAAAAAAAATTCTGTTTCAAACTTCAGCGCAACAGATCAAAGAAAATTCTGTTTCAAACTTCAGCGTAACAGACCAAAGAAAATTCTTTTTTAAACTTCAGCATAACAGATCAAAGAAAATTTTATTTCAATCTTCAGCGTAACAGACCAAAGAAAATGCTATTTCAAACTTCAGCGTAACAGACCAAAGAAAATTCTGTTTCAAACTTCAGCGTAACAGACCAAAGAAAATTCTATTTCAAACTTCAGCGTAACAGACCAAATAAAATTCTGTTTTAAACTTCAGCATAACAGATCAAAGAAAATTCTATTTCAAACTTCAGCGTAACAGACCAAAGAAAATTCTGTTTTAAACTTCAGCATAACAGATCAAAGAAAATTCTATTTCAATCTTCAGCGTAACAGACCAAAGAAAATGCTATTTCAAACTTCAGCGTAACAGACCAAAGAAAATTCTGTTTCAAACTTCAGCGTAACAGACCAAAGAAAATTCTATTTCAAACTTCAGCGTAACAGACCAAAGAAAATTCTGTTTTAAACTTCAGCATAACAGATCAAAGAAAATTCTATTTCAAACTTCAGCGTAACAGACCAAAGAAAATTCTGTTTCAAACTTCAGCATAACAGATCAAAGAAAATTCTATTTCAAACTTCAGCGTAACAGACCAAAGAAAATTCTGTTTTAAACTTCAGCATAACAGATCAAAGAAAATTCTATTTCAAACTTCAGCGTAACAGACCAAAGAAAATTCTGTTTTAAACTTCAGCATAACAGATCAAAGAAAATTCTGTTTCAAACTTCAGCGTAACAGACCAAAGAAAATTCTATTTCAAACTTCAGCGTAACAGACCAAAGAAAATTCTGTTTCAAACTTCAGCATAACAGATCAAAGAAAATTCTATTTCAAACTTCAGCGTAACAGACGAAAGAAATGCTATTTAAAATTTCAACAGACAAAAATACTATTTCACAGACAAAAATACTAGTTATAACTACAGCATGAGATTGTCTCGCATATTTCCAAACTTCAACGTCACTGACCAAAGACAATAGTATTCTAAATTTCAAACTTTAGTATAAAGACAAAATAAAAATGTAATTTCAAATTTCACAGTAACAGCGTAAAGAAAATACTATTTAAAACTTCACCGTTATAGTTAAAAGAAAATCCTCTTTACAGACGAAATAAAATGCTATTCCGAACTTCAGCATAACAGACGAAATAAAATGCTATTTCGACCGTAAACTTAACAGACGGAATTAAATGCCATTTCAAACTTCAGCGTTACAGACAAAAAAAAAATGCTATTTAAAATTAAACGTTAGACAAAGCAAAATACTATTTAACACTTTAGAGTAACGGAAGAAATTAAATATTATTTCAAACTTTAGCGTAACGGAAGAAAAAAAATGTTATTTCAAACTTCAGCGTAACGGAAGAAAGAAAATGTAATTTCAAACTTCAGCGTAACGGAAGAAAGAAAATGTTATTTCAAACTTCAGCGTAACGGAAGAAAGAAAATGTAATTTCAAACTTCAGCGTCACGGAAGAAAGAAAATATTATTTCAAACTTCAGCGTAACAAAAGAAAGAAAATGTTATTTCAAACTTCAGCGTAACGGAAGAAAAAAATGTTATTTCAAACTTCAGCGTAACAAAAGAAAGAAAATGTTATTTCAAACTTCAGCGTAACGGAAGAAAAAAAATGTTATTTCAAACTTCAGCGTAACAAAAGAAAGAAAATGTTATTTCAAACTTCAGCGTAACGGAAGAAAAAAAATGTTATTTCAAACTTCAGCGTAACGGAAGAAAAAAAATGTTATTTCAAACTTCAGCGTAACAAAAGAAAGAAAATGTTATTTCAAACTTCAGCGTAACAAAAGAAAGAAAATGTTATTTCAAACTTCAGCGTAACAAAAGAAAGAAAATGTTATTTCAAACTTCAGCGTAACAAAAGAAAAAAAATGTTATTTCAAACTTCAGCGTAACAAAAGAAAGAAAATGTTATTTCAAACTTCAGCGTAACGGAAGAAAGAAAATGTTATTTCAAACTTCAGCGTAACAAAAGAAAGAAAATGTTATTTCAAACTTCAGCGTAACGGAAGAAAGAAAATATTATTATACTAAACTTCAGCGTAACAAAAGAAAGAAAATGTTATTTCAAACTTCAGCGTAACGGAAGAAAAAAATGTTATTTCAAACTTCAGCGTAACAAAAGAAAGAAAATGTTATTTCAAACTTCAGCGTAACGGAAGAAAAAAAATGTTATTTCAAACTTCAGCGTAACAAAAGAAAGAAAATGTTATTTCAAACTTCAGCGTAACAAAAGAAAGAAAATGTTATTTCAAACTTCAGCGTAACAAAAGAAAGAAAATGTTATTTCAAACTTCAGCGTAACAAAAGAAAAAAAATGTTATTTCAAACTTCAGCGTAACAAAAGAAAGAAAATGTTATTTCAAACTTCAGCGTAACGGAAGAAAGAAAATGTTATTTCAAACTTCAGCGTAACAAAAGAAAGAAAATGTTATTTCAAACTTCAGCGTAACGGAAGAAAGAAAATATTATTTCAAACTTCAGCGTAACAAAAGAAAGAAAATGTTATTTCAAACTTCAGCGTAACGGAAGAAAAAAATGTTATTTCAAACTTCAGCGTAACAAAAGAAAGAAAATGTTATTTCAAACTTCAGCGTAACGGAAGAAAAAAAATGTTATTTCAAACTTCAGCGTAACAAAAGAAAGAAAATGTTATTTCAAACTTCAGCGTAACGGAAAAAAGAAAATGTTATTTCAAACTTCAGCGTAACGGAAGAAAGAAAATGTTATTTCAAACTTCAGCGTAACGGAAGAAAAAAAATGTTTTTTCAAACTTCAGCGTAACGGAATGAATAAAATGCTATTTCAAACTTCAGCGTAAAGGAAGAAATAAAATGTTTTTTTCAAACTTCAGCGTAACGGAAGAAAGAAAATGTTATTTCAAACTTCAGCGTAACGGAAGAAATAAAATGCTATTTCAAACTTCAGCGTAATGGAAGAAATAAAATGTTTTTTCAAAATTCAGCGTAACGGAAGAAAAAAATGTTATTTCAAACTTCAGCTTAACGGAAGAAAGAAAATGCCATTTCGAACTTCAGCGAAACGGAAGAAAGAAAATATTATTTCAAACTTCAGCGTAATGGAAGAAATAAAATGTTTTTTCAAAATTCAGCGTAACGGAAGAAAGAAAATGTTATTACAAACTTCAGCGTAACCGAATTAAGAAAATGCCATTTCAAACTTCAGCGTAACGAAAGAAAAAAATGTTATTTAAAACTTTAGCGTAACGGAAGAAAGAAAATGTTATTTCACACTTCAGCGTAATGGAAGAAAGAAATTGTTATTTTAAACTTCAGCGTAACGGAAGAATGAAAATGCTATTTCAAAACTTCAGCGTAACGGAAGAAAGAAAATGTTATTTCAAACTTCAGCGTAACGGAAGAAAGAAAATATTATTTCAAACTTCAGCGTAACGGAAGAAAGAAAATGTTATTACAAACTTCAGCGTAACGGAATTAAGATAATGCCATTTCAAACTTCAGCGTAACGAAAGAAAAAAATGTTATTTAAAACTTTAGCGTAACGGAAGAAAGAAAATGTTATTTCACACTTCAGCGTAATGGAAGAAAGAAATTGTTATTTTAAACTTCAGCTTAACGGAAGAATCAAAATGCTATTTCAAAACTTCAGTGTAACAGACCAAAGAAAATTCTGTTTTAAACTTCAGCATAACAGATCAAAGAAAATTCTATTTCAATCTTCAGCGTAACAGACCAAAGAAAATGCTATTTCAAACTTCAGCTAACAGACCAAAGAAAATTCTGTTTCAAACTTCAGCGTAACAGACCAAAGAAAATTCTATTTCAAACTTCAGCGTAACAGACCAAAGAAAATTCTGTTTCAAACTTCAGCATAACAGATCAAAGAAAATTCTATTTCAAACTTCAGCGTAACAGACGAAAGAAATGCTATTTAAAATTTCAACAGACAAAAATACTATTTCACAGAAAAAAATACTAGTTATAACTACAGCATGAGATTGTCTCTCATATTTCCAAACTTCAACGTCACTGAACAAAGACAATAGTATTCTAAATTTCAAACTTTAGTATACAGACAAAATAAAAATGTAATTTCAAATTTCACAGTAACAACCTTCAAAACTTCAGCGTAACGGAAGAAAGAAAATGTTATTTTAAACTTCAGCGTAACGGAAGAAAGAAAATATTATTTCACACTTCAGCGTAACGGAAGAAAGAAAATGTTATTACAAACTTCAGCGTAACGGAATTAAGAAAATGCCATTTCAAACTTCAGCGTAACGAAAGAAAAAAATGTTATTTAAAACTTTAGCGTAACGGAAGAAAGAAAATGTTATTTCACACTTCAGCGTAATGGAAGAAAGAAATTGTTATTTTAAACTTCAGCGTAACGGAAGAATGAAAATGCTATTTCAAAACTTCAGCGTAACGGAAGAAAGAAAATGTTATTTCAAACTTCAGCGTAACGGAAGAAAGAAAATATTATTTCAAACTTCAGCGTAACGGAAGAAAGAAAATGTTATTACAAACTTCAGCGTAACGGAATTAAGAAAATGTAATTTCAAACTTCAGCGTAATGAAAGAAAAAAATGTTATTTCAAACTTCAGCGTAATGAAAGAAAAAAATGTTATTTCAAACTTCAGCGTAACGGAAGAAAGAAAATATTATTTCAAACTTCAGCGTAACGGAAGAAAGAAAATGTTATTTCAAACTTCAGCGTAACGGAAGAAAGAAAATATTATTTCAAACTTCAGCGTAACGGAAGAAAGAAAATGTTATTACAAACTTCAGCGTAACGGAATTAAGAAAATGCCATTTCAAACTTCAGCGTAATGAAAGAAAAAAATGTTATTTAAAACTTTAGCGTAACGGAAGAAAGAAAATGTTATTTCACACTTCAGCGTAATGGAAGAAAGAAATTATTATTTTAAACTTCAGCGTAACGGAAGAATGAAAATGCTATTTCAAAACTTCAGCGTAACGGAAGAAAGAAAATGTTATTTCAAACTGTAGCGTGACGGAAGAAAGAATATGTTATCCCAAAACTTCAACGTAACAGATCTATTTAAAACTTAAATTTGACACACTAAAGAAAATGCTATTTTTTAAATTTGACATGAAGTCTTTTCTTTTAAACAACTACAGAACTCTTGAGCCAATCCAACTGAGATTTTGATATAATTGATCCTAACCCTAATCGTAACCCGAACTTACGCGTGACAAACCGACCAACAAAAACATTACGTGGTCACATGTAAAAAAAACTGGAAAGTTTATAAGAAGGCTGAAGCTTTAAATCCCTCTTTTTAATACCGTCTTCTTTGTTTCCCGCCTCTTTTACCGTCCCAAAACTATCGCTATTCACAATTACCAGATACATATTGAATGACAAGTCACACGGAAGTGAGAAAGAAAGAAAATGGCGAGACTGTGCAAGAAGATAGCCACGTTTCAGACGACGTGTATTTCACAGAAACATCAAGTTATAAATATCTAAAACTTGACGCCGGTGAAAAATCAATGGATAAACGGTCAGAATCAATCGCTAGCTTCGTGGCTGAGACAGAAACCATGTTACGCAAGAAAGAGCAAATTAAATACAAGAAAATACGAGCTGCACACACACACACACACACACACACACATATATATATATATATATATATATATATATATATATATATAGTAAGCAATGAAAATATATATGGCAATCAAGCTACACAGACACTCCCGTGTTTCATCCTGACGATTCCCCCCCCCCCCCCGGGGATGAAACACGGGAGCCTCTGTGTAGCTTGATTGCCATATATATTTTCATTGCTTACTACCTAAGTAAATACTGAAAACTGACACATAAAAAATTATATCTCCTTATAATATTTTATGTGGATACATGAAGTACTAATATATATATATACTCCTGCACTGATGGGGTAGAAACCCCGAAACGACGTCGTCTGTAGGTATAAAACACTTAATAATTAAAAGATTTTTCATAGTCTTAATAGTAGAGCCCTGTTTGGAATTACAAAATTGTTGTCATCCATGCTTGAGCGTTGAACACTATCGACAACATGACGCTTGTCACCGTCTCTCGGGTAAGTGTACGTTTATTTCAATTACTGTCTGCCGTGATTCTATGATGAATCTACAAACTGCGTTCGATCCTATGCGACCGCCTTCAACCGCCACTCCTGCAATGATGAGGGTAGAAAACCCGAAACGATGTCGTTTGTTGGAATAAAACACTTTAATATTTAAAAAGAATATTTTAAGTATATATATATATATATATATATATATAAACTTAGGTATGTGTATATTCTTATAAATTTGTATGAATAGGATTCGGTCCTAAACTAATCAACCGGTCATTATGAATTTTGGAATACAGCAGCTAGGTGTACGGGGTCGTAATGTTGGCTATATTAAGTTTAATTTAGTTTTATGCAGAAGAGTAAATACATTCTAATAATTCTGATTTTTGTGAAATTTAGCAAACATTATTAGACATCAATTAATAAATATTAATTAATAAATATTAATTAATAAATATTATTTAACTTTCTGTTTTGTTTTAAGTACTTTATTAGGGCTTTACGAGGCGTAATATGTGGACAACCACTATTTGAAAATTTTAATATTAACAATTTGCATTAAATCAATGTTCTTTGAATTTCAATTCCTGCTTAAGGTTAAGCCTTAAATTTTAGACAGTTTTAGAATCAATATCATGTAATATATTTTGATAAAAATTAAATAAGGATTCTAAGGTTTAGTATCATTATATCTTTATTTTATTCTTCGTATGGTTACATAAAAGTGGTGCAACACATTTTCTTTCAGGGGTGATTCATTAATATTCTTCTCTTATCTCTCTCTCTCTCTCTCTCTCTCTCATAAGCGTGATGCAAAGGTCTTTGTTTGTAAATAGACACATTGAGCACACGGTTAATGTTTATAGTAATATACATTGTAGACACCATTTACAAGCGCTTCTAGAGCTGACGACTGGTTGAAGGTTAGATCATCGGCAAGGAAGAGATGCTAGTCTAGCCGCACTGAAGAGCTGTGATACAGCGAAACAATCTGTGTGTAGATAACTATATATATATATATAGTCATCCACATACAGACTGCTTCGCTGTATCACAGCTCTTCAGTTAATACCTCAAGCCGGGATTGAAACTCAACCGTCGAGCTGACAGTCGACGCCTCTACACCTGCGCTATCATACGATACTGACTGAATGTAAGTGATATCTCAATGTAAACATTGTCAAGTGCCAGGAGCTCGAATAAGTTTTACCCAATGAGCTATGCCTTAAAGCTAATGGCAGTTGGCGATATCCTTACAAACAAGCTCCACCTAAGAAGGGGAGCTTCATATAGTCATCCACATACATACTGTATCACAGATATTCAGTGTGGCTAGACCAGTTAATGCTTCAAGCCGGGATGCCATCTACAGTAAATGTTTATGTAAGTATACATTGTAGATACCATTACATTTAGATCTGCATTGGGCGAGGAAAGCGGTGAAAACGAAAGGACAGACAGACAGAGGGTTTCCGCCTTATATATAATGTTTAGAACGCGATTCTTTTTTTATGAAATGCGATTATGAAGCAAGAACAGTGCAAGACCAGTTTTCTTCATTTTCCTCTGTAAGCCTTTCCCTCTTTAGACCTTACCCCTACCAGGAACTGTCTTTTCTGGTCACGTGAGGCGTGCCCTCTCCTGTCATCGCAACTGACCCTCATGGAAATCCATATTCAATCTGTGCACTGTCTAATCCATCATATAAAGACCGGCCACGGCTCTTATTTCTGGCAGCTATATTACTGAGGGTTCACTACCACCCCGTCTCAGCCACACAGCGACGGTTACCTCCCTTGATTCCATATCTGATGTGATCTTTCACCCGCTAAACACGTAACGATCATTTGTCCTTTAGCGCCATTTTCTATTCTGTGTCCATTCTGCTTTTCTGGCCTCCGCGCTCGTGTCGAGGCGAACAAGAAAGCATATGCACGCGTTGAAAGGAAACAGTCTCAATTGATATCAAAGAAGATACAATCAGTTGTTCATCAGGTTTTTCCAGCATAGTTTTACACTAGCCGCCGTACCCAACGTTGTCCGGCTAACAAGTTTGTAGAATCATGTATCGTAAAAACAACATATTCCACAAATAATTATAATTAGTCTTCATTTGCTGATTAAAGATTAAAGATGGCAAGTTTGAAGAATTCCCAATTATTTTCTCGAATAAGTATTCATTTTTCGGGATCCTAAAATAAAACGTATTTTCATGCACCCAATATAAGGCTTTTTTTTGCTAGGCTTTCTAGCACTTCTACAGAATACGAACCAAACTAAACCGGCTCTAGCCCCCCCCCCCCAAAAAAAAACAAAAACTGAAGCATTTTACGAATCGAAGCCGCGAAATAAATGTTTGTCAGACTACAATTAAAGACAACGTCAAGCCTAAAATAAATTTAACCGTGTTAACACAAGTTATTCAGTCCTCTGAAGGGGTAATTGCATTCTGTCAAGGGAAAATCACTGGTCACCCCGTAACACATTTACAGAAAAATAACTCGTCTAGCTACAACCATTGGCAAGAACTTTCTTTTTTCCTTGGTGTATCTTAAAACCAAATGAAACTTCCATGAACTGAATTTCTTACTAAGAAATCCCTATCTATGGAACACAATACCACGGGACCGCTTCTCTCTTGACTACAACATACTCGTCTTCAAGTCTAATGTCAACAAATACTTTTTGAGCCGTTTTCTTAAGTAACCAAATTCTGTCTATGCAACCCATCATTCATAATCCTCTCATGATATTCTTCATCATCCTAGAGTGGCCATTCGTCTTGGCAACTCGTGACTGATCCGTAAATAAAAAGAATTCCATGAGAATTCAATCTATAAGCATTCGAAATTTGATTTCACTTTTTGAAATGTAAATTACTAAATTCATTTTGTTGTTAATATCTTGGCAACATTCTCATAAGGGAACATGTTCTTATCTCAAAAAGACCTTAAAGTATGTTTCAGTATTTTGATTCCAGCACATCAATCTGTTCAGTATATTCTTATGTTAGCAAATGTATCCGCCGGCGTTTTCTGGCTATAAATATTTGTAGAATAAAATATCGTTAATCTACATGCCAATAACATTAAATTAATGTCTTGGCGTATACATTTTACAACATTTGGAAGCTTTCCGGGCTATTTAATAAAACAATATAATAACTGTTGTATATGTTTTATTGTATTCAATTAATTGAAAACAAATTGTTAATTTACTGATGGATGAAAAAAAAATACACCTTAATAATAGAATATGTTTTGAATAAAATCTATTGTAGAAATATACACACGTTTATATATTTTTGTTAGCCTGGGAGAATGGTATCATGATGAATGAACATATACTATACTGCCCCCTAAAGGATTAGATAATGACTGAGAAGATGGTATCATGACGAGCGTACATATACGTCATGTTTTAAAACATGAATTCAGACATAGGCGTTTGCAAAAAAATTTAATAAATGAATAGGTAAATATTATAAAAACCGTTAGAAATTATTTTGATGGTCCAAAGCATAAATGTATTTTGCTTTAACTACGTATTGGCGTATAAAAACATTTTAATATTTAATATATACTAGAATCTGGGTCCGTAGGGCCCATAATTCTTGTTAGTCTGAAATAGTATAGTAAAGAGAATTGATCATTACAAGATAGTACAATGGTACATTGATATAAGTAATAGAATAGTTTCGGCTTCAGACAGACAGACACCAAATCTCTATTAGTAATAGAAATACAATAGTACATTAATATAAGTAATAGAATAGTTTCGGCTTCAGACAGACAGATACCAAATTTCTATTAGTAATAGAAATACAATAGTACATTAATATAAGTAATAGTATAGTTCAGCTTCAGACAAACATACACCACCTTTCTATTCGGAATAGAAATACAATAGTACATTAATATAAGTAATAGTATAGTTTCGGCTTCAGACAGACTGACACCAAATTTCTATTAGTAATAGAAATACAATAGTACATTAATATAAGTAATAGTATAGTTCGGCTTCAGATAGACAGACACCAAATTTCTATTAGCAATAGAAATACAATAGTACATTAATATAAGTAATAGTATAGTTTCGGCTTCAGATAGACAGATACCAAATTTCTATTCGGAATAGATAAGGCAATAATTCTATATGTTCAAGAAATATAAATGCTCAAATAAAATTTATTATTGTGAAGGCGGAATCCTTGCAAATTTGTTCAACATTTTTTCACCCCAAATAAATCGTATTGCGACTCAGACGTAACTGTGTTTAGGGCTAAGATTGATAGGAACATTTTAATTTAGGAATTGAGCAGCAAGATGTTTGTTGACATTACATTTAAATTTCTTCACATTTAAACAGTCGGGAACACAACAGGGAGAGAATTCCTGATACAAGCGGTCCAAAGAAAAAAGCTATGAGAGTCAGAAGTTTTCCAGCATCTAGAAACCATTACAGTTGAGGTGTGTGATCTAGCTGCTAGTTGGGTGTGTCGGGGTTATTTACGTTGAAGGGGGCACAAGTGCTGCAAGTTCGTAGGAGCACATTCCGTTGAAGTAATTGTAAAACAAGGGCAGGGATTCAAGAATTAAAATTATTAGTGTTTTCCGTTTCACCTATTTTTAAAAATCTTTTACCAAACAAGACGTATCTCTAAAAGGAACGAATATTCTGAAGATGCGTCCATTCAAACTGTGTATCCAGTGATACAGAATACTATTTGAAACTTAAGCGTGACAGATCAACAAACATGCGGTTACAAACTAATGCGTAAAAGATCGACTGACAGACAGATATTTAGCCGCATCTAAAGTCAGATACGGCCATGCAAACTAAAGTAAGATACGGCCATGCAATCTAAAGTAAGATACGGCCATGCAAACTAAAGTCAGATACGGCCATGCAAACTAAAGTAAGATACGGCCATGCAATCTAAAGTAAGATACGGCCATGCAAACTAAAGTAAGATACGGCCATGCAATCTAAAGTAAGATACGGCCATGCAATCTAAAGTAAGATACGGCCATGCAAACTAAAGTCAGATACGGCGATACAAATTCTGTTTGAAACTGAGGCGTGACGTGTCGACAGACCGGACAGATCTTTTCTTATAGAAGCGAAAAAGTGTCTAATAAATATAAATGGCGATGCCAAGGCCTCCGGATCGAGGAGCGTGCGACTAGACCCAGACGCCACCATCTTTATTTTGCGATAACGAGGAAACATTGAGTTGTCGTTTGGCCAACTGAACCCTGATTGGTAGAGGAGGACGTTATTTAAAGGCGACTCTTGCTTACCGGGGCACGCGGTATCTTGCTCCGTCCAGGCACAAAAGATGGACGACGACATCCCGGCGGACGACACGTGGCGACAACAGGCAGAACAAACAAACAAACCAAAAAACAAACGACTTCCCCGTATCCGACCGAACGGCACTCCTTTAATTAGAAGATCAACTTCCTTTCCCTTGGATTTCTCTTTTCTTTGGATTTTCCTTGGATTTACCCTTTTCCTTGGATTTTCCTTTTCCTTGGATTTTCCTTTCCCTTGGATACCATATTTACGGTATCAAGACTTCAAAATCAACATAAACAAATGCACACAACGCCATAAGTGGATACTCATTAGATACGTCCATTCAGTTTGCGCGCGTTGCAATGACAAATGCTATTTCACACTTAATCGTGACAGACCCACAGGCTAATATAAATTCGCCTCTAATAAAGATGCCCGGGGACGTCTAAAAAAAAGAAAAGAAATCACACAAGTCTGATAGACTGACGAAAATGCTATTCCAAACACCATGAACTTTTTCGTTCGGATCAAAGTGTAGTATCTGTTCTGATACTACACTTCATCTTTTCGATCATCGATCAATGAAGGAGAAATCCTTCTAGATTGAGGCAATTTTTATTTTTTTGTCTCAATCCAGAGTGCTCCTTTTTTATAAATAGCTGGATTTCCTCCACAATAAAAACTTCTAGACTGAGGAAACTCTGTCTAAATCGTGGGGTGGGGGTGGGGGGCAAACAAATAAAGAAAACAGTATTTCAAACTAAAGCGTAACAGACGAAATAGTGCCAATTCATATAACTGTAATGGAGATTCTGTGTCTGTATCTTTGTAACCAAATTTCAGAATATCCTTTTAAAAGAACCTAATGTTAAATAACATAGGTCATAATATGACAGGGCCGGTGTTATTGAAAACTATGTTTCTTTTGAATATTATTTAAAGTTTTGAAGGATCTCTTAGATTCCCTTATAGTCAACCAATGGTAGACTTAGATCAAATATGTTGTTAAGGTCGCTGAAAAAGATTGTTGGATCATTCTATTGCTCCAGAAAGTACCTGACTCCTGATGACATCCTTTATCTGTATAATAGTCTGACAGTCCTAAGAGGGAGTACTGTTACCACATCACGAAGTGTGAGGCTCCGGGCACTCTTTCTTGCCTTGGCAGAGTACAATGTGGAATTTGCAATCTAGTGGGGGTGGGGTGATCTCTTTTCTTTAGACGATTTCTCACAAAAGAGACGTTGGTAGTCTTCTCCTACGATGATGAAGATTCTGGACCAGCTTCGGTTGATGGACAAATGGTTGGATCATTCTACTGACCCAGAAAGTTCCTGACTCCTGATGCAATCCTCAACTTGTCTAAGAATTCGATAAGTCCGGATCATTCTACGGAAACCATTCTCCGGAAATCATTCTCCGAAAGAATTGCCGTCTTCGTTAGGGTAGGGTTAGTGTCGGATAGGTTTGTTCGTCATGATACCTCCTACCAGACATTAATTACTGCTCCTTTGATATCAGTGTAGTATATGTTCGTTCGTCATTATACAATCCTCCCAGGCATTACTCCCTTCCATGTTAAAAGGGTAGTGTAACATCAATTCGGTGATAATGTAACCGTTCTCTGGTTGCATATTTTAGATTGCTAATAGTATTAATGAAATCGATTTGATCGCATTTCAACTCGGCTTAACCGAGTCTATTTCGGTATCCATTAAGCTAGTCAAGCCCCCGGCAATTCTGAGTTTAAAACTAAAGAATAATAACTTGCAAGAAACGAACAAGACATGTAAAGCGGTGTCAGGACCCAATAATTGGCAATGAGAATCGAAGTCTTCCGATTTGGATTTTAGCAAACAATAGATGAGGAGAAATCGCGATTGAAATGATAAAAGAGAAATGCAGACTATTTTTACGTACATGAAATGTGAAAAGAAATCGCACACATTTTTTTCAATGCTTGAATGCGAACCGCAGATTATTTCGAGAAAGAAAGATGGCGTCTACCGAAAAAAAAAAGTTTTTTTTTTTGTTCTATGCCAGTAAGACACGGCATGTAATTGCGACAATCTGAATGCCGACGGCGAGATTTCCGTTTTCCTGAAATTACCGCTGCAGCCGATGTGCATTGGATGAGTTTAAAAATTAACGTTCGACTCTTTTCCAAAGTGTTAAATTTCGTTTGCGAGATGACCGTATCACGTGTTTTCTCGGTAGCCGCCTGCGGTTATACGAGCGAATTCTTTTTTTTTTTAATTATTTGTTTTTTTTGTGTGTGTGTGAAGTATATTTACCGTCCCACTCGGCGCGATAACCACTCTGCTGCCAAAAACCAACTCCAATTCAAGAGTACCTTTATTTGCTCGTTTTTTTTAACCCTCACATGTCTCTCCCTCTCTCTGTCCCAGTCTCTTGTTCCGTCCCCCCACGCTCTCTTTGGATATTTCTCTTTCTCTATCTCTATCTTTCGCGTGACCCCTTTCTCTCCCTCCCTTTCTCTCTCTCTCTCTCTCTCTCTCTCTCTCTCTCTCTATATATATATATATATATATATATATATATATATATATATCCCTGGCTTTTATACACATACACACACACACACACGAACACATACACAGACAGTTAAATATCCAGTGTAGCAGCAAGTCCTGGGAGTATATACCAGAAAGAACTGTTGGAAATAGGTTATACACCATTCACTATGACTACAGCTACATATCTAGAAAACGGTGCTGTTTAACCTGACATAATGATATGGAACAAAAGGGAGAAAGTAGCAACCCTAGTTGAAGTCAGTGTTCCTAATGATGCTGGCTTAAACAGAGCTGAAAAGGGAAAAGATTACGAAACACCAAGGTCTTATGTACGACATGAAAAGAAACTGGAATCGTAGAAAGATCTCCCAGTAATTGTAGAAGCCACCGCTTCAAAAACGACCTGGCGAATATACCCGGTGAACCAAGTGCAAGAGAGATACAAACAATTGCACTTAAAGGGACGGTTAGAATCTTAAAAAATATTTCTCGGCTGGAGTGTCTAAAATAGCGGGTGAATGTCTAGCAAAAACAGAAGGATAAGAATTTTTTAAAAAGACATACTATAGACCACCTGTGATTCGTTGGGTCAGTATTTTCTATGTATATTACTAGCATGGATACCCAGGGGCATAGAAAATAAAACAGAAGAGTTAAAATGTTTGCGTGCACAAGATTTATGTATAATTTAAAAGATCTATATATACAAAAATTGATGACACGTCCGATTAAGGGTTAATTTAAATGCAGTCATCTGCATATTCTTAAAATAAATAAACCGTTTAGGGTAGCGACAAATAATAAAAACGCAACGGTAAACATCAGTCGACTATCGTCAGGAAAAAAACAATAACAAAAAATAAGCGTATATATATATATATATATATATATATATATATATATATATATATATATATATATATATAGAGAGAGAGAGAGAGAGAGAGAGAGAGAGAGAAAGAGAGAGAGAGATAGATAGAAGAAAAAAGAGTGATAAACATGCGACGATTGTCCAAATTTATTTCAAATTTCAATTGTTCAATGCAAGGTGTATTCAGTAATAAACTAGTGTTTATTATTCTTTCCTTAAGCCAAGGCTTTTCAAAGATCGAGATCTTATCATCAGAGAGGAAATACAGATAGATAAGTTGGCTGTAGAAAAAGCCAAAGTTCAAATATTTGAAAAATATTATTAAAAAAATGTAGTGAAAGAAAAGTTCAGTAAAAAAAGATATGTGGTTTGTCCGGGTGGTAATTGTCCGTTGAAAAGATGTCCAATGAATAGGATAAATTGTATAAAACGAAAAAAACTTTTGAGTAGGGGCAGTATGGAGAGAATGTTCAAATATAAGTAAATCCAAACGCACTTAAATGGAATTGAAAAGAGAAAAGCTGGCTACAATTGCTCTATCTCGTATACTGAGCTAATCCTCTTCACTACAGGTTCCATCTACTAAAAGTTTTACTTTTGGTTTATATTTGATCCTATATATATATATATATATATATAGATATATATAGATATATATATATATATATATATATATATATATATATATATATATATATATATATATAATGAAAATTAAAAAAAGGAAAACGAAAAAATATTATTTATGTACTCATCAACGTTTCGTCTTTATTTCAAGATTTCCTGAGGATGATTGTCTGAATAAAATAACACGCAAGTACAAAATGTTTAAAACAATGGTAGTAGGGGGAGTGAACCTTAAAAGGCCGCTTATGAAAAGAATAAATTATTATATACAAATAGATGGTGGCAGTGGGAAATTAAGTTAACAGTAGAAAGTGTGTGGAGGGATTGTAGCGGTTGGAGTTATAAGATTATTTCCATTACGTCGGAACACTATTTCCATTCTTTATCACACACACACACACACACACACACACACACACACACACATATATATATATATATATATATATATATATATATATATATATATATATATATATATATATATATATTCCATGATAAATGCCAGTATACTGAAATCATATGCCCTTAATAGAGTTAAGATGAAACTTCAAATACACTAAATGTACAAAAGCAAGGAAATTCCCAAATTTTTACACTTTTATTGTCATTAAGGGTATGCGAGCACAACAGGGTTATGTATTTTACTGGTAGGAATTTTTCGTCAGCGCACCTCACACACTTTATCCACTCATGCATAGAGATTTATACTGTAGTGATGTGATAATGAAATGGTTTGGTTGATATGTACTCATGCCCTTAATTAATGACAATAAAAGTGTAAAAATTTGGGAATTTCCTTGCTTTTGTACATTTAGTGTATATGAATTTTCATCTTAACCCTATTAAGGGCATATGATTTCAGTATACTGGCATTTATCATGGAATGTCACTACTTTTGTAAAGGCTATACCTCAATACAATGGTCATTTTTAAGGTTTTTTGGAATTTTCTGGAAAACTAAGGTATATGGTAAACGGAAATTAAAATGCCATCAACTAGACCCTAGAACCTCTATCTCTGCCAAAAATCAGATGAATCCATTAAATAGTTGATGAGATACAGGGTGGCACATACGTACGTACGTACACACGGATAACACAAAAGCATGCCTGACCTTTCTGGATCTCTGGGTTGCCTTGACTAATGATGCTGAAATTCTACACACTTATGAAACCTATAAAAAAAATTTGTGCAAAGTTTTAACTAATTTATTTTATTGTTTTTTGAGTTATGATTGATCAAAGAAATGAGATTTCTAGCATAGGCCGTTTTTGAAGTCTATTAAGAGATAGAGCGCTCTCGCGCCTCCCTTGATATATATATATATATATATATATATATATATATATATATACAATAGTAAGCTCTACTTACGTATTGAGTACTGTTGAAGTAAATACTGAAAATTTATACACAATATATGATATCACCTTATAATATGGTATGTATATACATTAAATAATAATATTTCTCTCTATCCCTTTTTCTATCGTCCCTCTCTTTCTCTCAGTCACTCTCTCAACTGGTTCAATATGTAAGAACGTAAAATAAATCTGACTGACTGCCGTTTGACCTAATTACAGTGTTTTCCAAACTATGAGTAATTTTTGTACACCCCCCACTGCCAAACTTTGATCCCTCAAACGGAATGAATATTGCAATGCTGCTTTTGACACACTGAATCCGATTATGTAAGTTTTGTACATGTGTATCCTGTGAAGTTTCTCACTTTTAATCGGTGACACACAAACACACACAAAATTACAATTTTCTTTTAAATAATTATTAGAATTTAAAAGTCTATTCTAAACATGGAGTGGTAGAATTACCGGTTCTTCAGACTCAGCAATTTCCGCAAAGTAACAGATTACTACATTATATCATTGAATCATCGTTCCCTATATTAAGAATGGGGGTTTTAACAATATTTCTTATTTAGAAACCCATTCCCCGCATTGGGAAGTGTGGAATTATCGTTTATTAAGGCTCACCAATTTCAGCAAAGTAACACATTACTCTATAATAATATTAAACCCCCGTTCCCCATATTAGAAATGGAATTTTAAACAATAATTATTATTTAGAAACCCACTCTTAACAAAAAACATGGATTTATTAGCTCATGGCTCGGCAATTTCAACTAAGTTACTAATTACTATATAATTAAATTCGCTTCCCCATATACACAATAATAATTTATATTTAAAAACCCATTCTCAACATGGCAGGGGTGGAATCAGCGTTTCTTAAGGCTCTGCAATTTCCGTAAAGTTTGAAAAATCCTGTATTTGAAGGTTTCCATTTCTGTTTTTATTGACTATAGCGAAACTTTGAAAATAAATATGTTAATATATATATATATATATATGTGTGTGTGTGTGTGTGTTAACATATGTAGAATCAAATATAAACCAAAAGTAAACTTTTAGTAAATAGGACGTATAGTGAAAATCTTAAGCTCAATATACGAGATAGAGCAATTATAAAGATAGAAGAAATAAGAGTGATAAACATGTACGAATGTCCAAATTTATTTCAAATTTCGATTGTTCAATGCAAGGTGTATTCTTTGAAAAGTCTTCGCTTAAGGAAAGAATAATAAACACTAGTTTATTACAGAATACACCTTGCATTTAACAATCGAAATTTGAAATAAATTTGGACATTCGTACATGTTTATCACTCTTATTTCTTCTATCTTTATCTTTATATTAACATATTTCATTATATTTACTCTCTTTTAACCATATATACATATATGATTATAAATATTTGTTTATCTACATACTTATACGTTTCATCTTCCTGGAATCGTCAGTGTAGAGATAATTATTCAATTATGCTGTATTAATACTACTCACTATATAGAACCCAGCCTACATTAGGGGCGACAAATAATAATAAATATTTGCTTATCTGCATACGTATATGTTTTATCCTTCCGGAATCATCAGTGTAGAGATGATTATTTAAGTCGGTCGCAGTATTTGAAAACCCGGAACAAGTCATGTTTATAACTCAAATTCCGACGTCGTAACCCCCACGGCCATCATGAACAACTACATAAACAGTGAGAGTTTTAAACGTATTGTAGGCAGCCGACGTCAAAAGTGTTCAACTTATAGAGAAACATGCATTAAAGCTATGATTTTGACGGCTGTATTAATACTGCTCACTACAGTGCCCAGCCAGATTGGGGGCGACAAATAATTATAAATATTTGTTTATCTAAATACGTATACGTTTAATTGTTCCGGAAGCGTATAGCAGTAGTTTTAAATTTTGATCGTTTTTTTTTCTTTCTTGTGGGTGGGGGGTATGGTACCCCCTAACTTTTATAGTTAAAAAAACAATGTACTCACGTTATATACCCTGTTGCCTAGGATACATATTCAATAATCCATAGTGATACGTTCGATAGTTTAGGATTTTACCACGCACACACATATTATTGACGTTAACGCACCGATTCTTTCAAAAATGTATAACTTAGTATAACTCAAACATTTTTGTGGAGCAATTCTTTTCTCAATTAACTTGTGTGTTTGTAACTTATTTTTAAGAGAAATTGAGGGCGGGTGCGAGTTTTGAGTGGGCGCACTCCCTAAATGTAAATATACATACTTAACTTTATATATATATATATATATATATATATATATATATATATATTATTTCATGTATCCACATACAATGTTATAAGTAGATATACTCTTTTATGTATCAATTTTCAATATTTACTTCAACTACGTGAGTAGAGCTAGGTAGTAAGTTATGAAAATATATTCATGGCAATTAAGCTACACAGAGACTTCCGCGTTTCATCCCCGTATGGAATCGTCAGGCTACAATACATGGAGTTTCTGGCACCGGGTGTTTTTATATATACACGTGGTGTTTAATCTAGCTAGTTAACCAATCAGCTTCTTTGTTGTTCTCTTAGTCAATCGTTGGACTTCTCACAAACAAAGGTTCGGTTTATTTTACTTCTTATTCTATTGTTCTGTTTTCTATAGGGTGGCCCATCTCTGTTTCTTTGTTGTGTCGAAATAATGGGTGACCTTATTTTAACATGTACATGCTTGTATTTCTATTTTAGGTTTTATTTTGGTTTAGTTTTTTATTTATTTATTTGTTCATTAGTTCATTTATTTATTAATTAAATTATGTGTTGTTAACCTAAGGTAAATTTTATTCTATGTAAGCAGTTTGCTATTTTACCTCTACAGTTTAGGATTTTCCTTCGGTTTAGGATTTCTATTCATATATATATATATATATATATATATATATATATATATATATATATATATATATATCAGCATTCAAAACATGGTGTGTAACACATACTCGGCTAAAATAGAACATTCATTCAAAAGAACAGATAATACAATTATGACGTAAGTTGTGCCCTGGTGACAACCAAATGAATTTGCAGGTTAATATAAATACTACCATTAAATCCTTCGTCAAATTTCACCTCGGAAAGTTTTATTAGAAGTTATTACATGACCTTAATGTCAGTATGATCGTCGGACAGAGAGAGGTAGAAGCACACCACATTTATAATATACTAGCAAATATATGCTAGATGCGTGTCACCGCAGACACCTCCGTTCCATCACAGGTCACTGTTGGCTGAAAAAACTTATCAGCAACAAGCCACTATACGAGCTGTGCAACGAAAACCCACTCCCCACAAAGGTCGCTGAACAAAGATGGTCTATGTTAGGCCATGTCCTACGAATGGACCCTGCCACTCCCGAACAGAGAGCACTAGACTTTGCCGTTACTGGCTCGCAAGCCTACCAACAACGACTAGGACGGCACTGCACAAATCTGCTGGGAACACTACGTGCTGACCTCAAGCCGGCGGGACTAGGACTACTACATACAGAGAAATAACTTCATTGTCAACGACAACTTGCGCCTGACAAGGCCAGATGGCCTGGGACTAGCATGGAGGACTGATTGCAGCTACGGGATGTCATTTGACTACCGTAGCCGCAGAACACAGTTTTAATAATAATAATAATATGCGACCGGAGGGAGCATATTTTTACTAGGTCCGGAGAGAAGTTCATACCTGGGAGGATGTTATCATGAAACAGAATAGATAGTAAACTACCCCGACCCCCTAAAACAGGGAGAAAGTCATCCTGGGACGATGATATTGTAAGGTACGAACATATATTGTACTGCCCCCCCCCCAAAAAAAAGAGACGGTAATGCCCGGGAGGAATGTATTATGATGAACGAAAATATACTACACAAACCACCAAAGATGAAGGTAAAGCGTCGGAGTATACCCCCCACACGCACAAAAAAAGATGTGGTTATGCTTGATCGGAAATACTCCCTCCAAGATAGAGAAGGTAATACCTGGGAGTATCACCCCATAAAAGGAGAAGGTAATGCATGCGAGTATGGTATGGCAAGTTTTATTGTACATTAATGCCAAAATGTAAAGTTGGCGTAAAAATATAGTCGCCATCTTTATAAACAAAGAGAAGTATACAAGCTAAGGAAGAACGATAACTTCCTTTCTTTTTTAAAAAAATAAAATAATACATGTTTATAACCGTAAGTAATCATTCTTCCTTAGCTAGCCTCTTACTTGGCTTGTTTAGATGTAGACTATATTTTTCCATCTAATTTTTATTTTGGCGTTTCACGTTTATGATATAACTTAGGTTTTTTTAATGTTTACTTTTTTTTTTACTAAAACATGGTTTAAGTAAAAAACAAAATAAGTTCATTATAAGTAATGCCGAAACTTATTTCACTTTAAATAATTTACGTGACTGAAATAGGAATTAACGCCAAATGAAAGGGAAAATACCCCTTTTCCTAAAGAGTAGGGGTTTATTAAAAAAAGTCAGCATGCCTAATTTAAAAAAAAATTATTTTATATTGGGGGAGGGGGGATTTATTAAGAAATGAAAGAAAACTTTACATTAAAAAAAGTTTACAATTTAAACAGAAAGTCCAATTTTATTGGTTTGTATTTTAAGACTTTATATTTATATATTTTTGCTCTTTTATTTCATATATAAATCATGTACTTCGGAAACAATTTAAAAAAATCTATTGTCGCTAAAAATGGGGAGGGTGAGAGAGAAGAGAGACAGATAGTGCTGACGACACCATTTTGTTTTAGTTTTAAAAGAATCCCCTTCTCTTGAGAGAGAGAGAAAGAGAGAGAGAGAGGGGGACGGACGAGAGAGAACCCAATCACCTCCTCATTTCTGAAAACTCTGTATATCTTTCTAGGTAGCTAAGATCTTAGTTTCATCTAAATTATCTCCCTTGATATTTTAAGAATGTTTTTTCGCAATTTATTCATTTTTTAAATTAAATTACTTATATTAGCATCTGTTAATTTACACAAAACTATTGTAGATACATAGAGACAATAACATAATATAATCATAAATGTATAACAGAAAACATTAATTAATTATAAACTGTTATACAAGAAGTTATGCAAATTAGACAGAAATTTGAATGTCCGTATGGAGTTCTTTAGTACGATATATACCGTATTTGAAAGAAAGATAATGTATTATTGATTTAGATAACATAATCCCGTTTTGATGGTAATATAGCAGTGATAAATAAGAAAAACTTTTTCATTTAGAAGAGACTAGATGCTCCGGGCTTAGTCTTATATATATATATATATATGTATATATATATATATATATATATATGTGTGTGGAAGAGAGAGAGAGAGAGAAAATCTACTATATATTCATGTATTAAATAGGTTTTAACGCCAAAGCAAAATAAATTGTTTTGGACTACTAAAAGTATTTCCAACTTTATTGATAATGTTTAACCATTTATTTATTTATTTATTTATTTATTTATTTTATGATCGCTTATGTTGTAATTCATGTTTTGAAACATGACGTAAGTCATAAATCTATGACCTCAGGTCAAAGCTATAAAAATGTTCTTAAGATAATGTTTTTAAATCTGCTGATACGAAAATTTAAATAGCTCAGTTCGTAGAACATCAGATCGAATATCTCAAGGTTCCGGTTTCGATTTCTGGTCATGGCATCCGTTTTATTTGTTGGGAATTTATTATTGAATATTAATGCAGTATTTTCCATTTCTAAAAGAAGTTAAATTATTTCTTTAAAAAATTGTGACGGATGGACAGACAAACACACACACACACAAAAAGAAAGTGCCTTTATATTATAAGTCTTTTCCGGCGTCGTATATTATTATTATCTTCCAGAACGCCATGACCCGTTCTTTTTATTCCTCCGAGTTCATAGTCTTTTATTTAGTCAAATGAGGTGACGGTTGCTAAGTGGTTAACGACACGGACTGACAAGCTGGGTGTGCCAAGTTCAATTCCTGTGATCTCTCCCGTAACTATCGGATGCATTTCGAGAAAGAATTTTAAAGATATCGGGTGAACCAATGACAACACTAGACTCATTTGATTCATAAGAAATGCATGGATGGATTCAGTACAACATTTTCGACACTCATTTGCATCCTGGGGTGAAACATTCTGTTAATATCGAATTAAAATAACCGCCATGAACTCAATACCAATAAAGATTCCAAATATCTCAAACAGTTACATTCGAAGATAATCGCATTTCAATTGTTACCAAAAACAAAATGGCGTCAAAAACAACTTTCTTCGAAATGATAGCTTTTGTTATTTGCTGTAATGAGTTATTTGATAATTCAAGCCACACTTGCGCACTGAAAAAAGACCGGATAATATCTTTTAAAAAAATCGCTATTATTAAAACTAAAAAAAAAACGATTTTATTATTAAAAAAGTGAAACTGAAATTAATGTATTGAAAAGTTCAGCTCTTTTGTGTCGGATTTAAAAAAAATAAAAAACATGAACAATGAGAGATAATTTTCCTCCTTAAGTTTTATAAATATCTGAATATTGCGCCCGTAAAAATTGGGGTGTGTGACTGGACTAATGGATAATGTCGTATGCTATTGAATCTGTTGCTAAGGTCGCTGAGAAAATGATTGGATAGGTCTATTGCTCCAGAAAGTACCTAACTTGACACTGTTTCTGGTACTATTGCCGTCGCAATTCCAGTTAATATTGCTGGCGGTATTCACTTCCTTACAACCGCAGGAAGATGTTGCATAAGGCCAGAAAGTGTGTGTGTGTGTGGGGGGGGGAGAACGAGCATGCACCCCTAAACAAAGGGCAATCTTGCCTCTTAAAAATTGCCTGGGAAGCCCTGTCGGCATTTCCCGGCCGAGGCGCCTCAAACCGTTTACAATAAACTAACTCCTCCCCAAAGAGAGGAGGCAAAGTCTGGGTGGGTAGACTCCCTATGACTACCCAGGATTAATACCTCAGCTCAACAGATAAAAGGCCACTTTTGTATCTACATGCTCCTGTGCGATCCTTTAAGATTGAGGGGTTGCATCCTGAAAGCACAGCTTCTTATTTATACTTTAAAAATGAATAAGTCACGACAAAACTGATGGGAGATAAAGGAGGTTATTCGACTTGATCTTCGTTCGAAAGACAGAGACAGGGAGAGAGAGATAATCACTGTTTAATCATATTTTCTCAGCCCTTTTCATATTACACTTCCACGCGTTGTGTGTTTCTAAACTGACTGTTTCTTCTCTAACACTCTCTCTCTTTGAGCCATGTGACGTCATATTCGTTTCCATTAAATCCCACAATCTAGCAATCTTCACTTTTAGTTCATCACGTTGACCCGAGCTGACCTTTAATTTCCTGCTTTTGTCAACTAACCATTTATATACTAGTAAGTCTACTCGTCCAATACCTCTCTCTCACTCTTTCTCCCTCTCTTTCTCTCTCTCTCCCTTTTTCTTTCTCTTTCTCTATCTCTCTCTTTCTCTCTCTGATCAGACGACCTACCAAACATGAACACATGAATTTGAGTTGGTAGTGTATTGTGGAAACACGACTCACTCTGACCACCAAGTAAATGATGATTGCCAACATGCTACAATGGTAATGCAGATTTCATGGCATTGAAATCCTCAATATTCTCTCAGTTTTTGTTTGTTCAGACGAGTGCGGACCGCCAAGCGGGGATCTAACCTACTCTAGTCGTACTGCGGCGTCTGGTCACGTGTTAGTGATGACTTGTTATTACAATTAAGAACCACCACACGTGGTTACTTCTATTGTTGGTTGAATCGCATGTGGTTGGCAGTTGTTATTACGTTCTTCATAATAAAAATCACTTGCCGTAAATTAGTTTCTTCATAATTAAAATGGCCTTGTCGTAAATTAAAATATCTGTCTACAGTATAGGAGACTTAAAATTCTCATGAGATGCTGGCATATCGGAAAACAATATTAAATCACGTTACTGGCGGAATGGTGACTTTGCTAACAATAATATTCTAGGAAGAGGTGTTAGATATATAACGACATCTTAACTACATCTAAACTTGATGTCCGACATAGATGTCGATTATTTTGCCGTTTAGATGTACGAATCATCAAAAATATGTTGTATTAATTGTATTATTCCGACTACTTTTGGATGTTATTCTCATAACGTTTCGGCCGATGAAACCTCCGACCTTCTTTAGGTGCGTCTTGTCGAACTTGAGAGTCTCTCGTCGAACTCGGAAATTTGTCCGCAAATTCTTTTCTTAATTACATTTTCTTATATCGCTTATGTTAAAATTATTTTTTTACAACCACCTTCATTTTTTCAAATCTTTTCTAAAACCATGACATTACCTACATACCAAAATCACAGAGCATCCCCCTCCCCTCCTCTTCCCCCACCCCGCCACTTCTTCACTCACAGCCATCCACATTATTTCCGTTCACCCCACCCCTCCACTTTTTCACTCAGAATCATCCACATTTATTTCATGCTCCTGACTTCACTAAGCCCGGACCTCGGTCCTGCGCACCCAGTAATGGCTACTACTTTTTCTCATCAACCCATCATGTCAACCCAATATTTTCACGTACTTGCATGACATTTTTCTTAAAATTATCATCCTGAGGAAGTCTTACAAATAAAGACGAAACGTTGATGAATATATTAAAAAAACATCCTTTTTGTTTTTTCCTGGTTAATTTCCCATAATGTGTCTACGTTATTCACCGTGTTTCCTAGAATATATATTCGATAATTTATAATTCTCGGTTTGTTAGCTTAAAAGTAAATCCTATATATAGAATATATATATATATATATATATATATATATATATATATATATATATATATATATATATATATATATATATATATATACGCTGATTTTTTTGTTATTGTTTTTTGGCGATACTCGACCGGTTTTTTCCGGTGCGTTTTTTATTACCTTGACCGGCTTGTTTATTTGTTAAGAATATGCAGAGGACCGCATTTTTAATTCGCCTTTAATCAGACGATAATCAATTTTTGTATATATAGATATTTTTATAAATTAATTACTTTATAAATTATTTTTTGTATACAAAAAGTAATTTTAAAAATCTGTATACAAAAAATTAATTTATAAATAAAACACAAGAAAAACACACATATATATACATATATATATATATATATATATATATATATATATATATATATATACGAAACGTATACGTACATAGATAATAAACAAAAAAACAAATATTTTATATTTTTGTCGCTCCTCGTAAAATAAGTAGAGCACTCTTAATGGTAGTACAAACACAGCATGACGTCACTTGCTTTATAATGCATCATTCCTTCTTTAATAGAAGTAGAATGCCTGGATATCGTGCCGCTTTAAATGTGTTAAAATTATCATTGTTTATCGGCTATTCAAATGGTGGGCGCGCGGTTAAAGACGTTGGATGCAAGTTGAAAAATACTTGTTATCCAGGGTTTCGAATCGTACGACCGGTAGTGAATAGTCATATCTCTATGCTGATGAGTCCTGATTGAAAAGGGACGAAACGTATACGTACATAGATAATAAACAAAAAAAACAAATATTTTATATATATATATATATATGTTATTGTTTATTTATCTATGGACGTATACGTTTCGTCTTTTTTCAATCAAAACTCATCAGCATAGAAGTACGACTATTCACCACCGGTCACACGATTCGAAACCTTGGATTACAAGTCTTTTTCAACCCCAATCCAACGTCGCTAACCGATAGGTCAGTTTTGAACAGCTTATAAACAATGATAATTTTAACACTTTTAAAGGCGGAGAGACGTACAGGCATTCAACTTCTATAAGTGAAGGAATGATGCATATAAAGCAAGTGACGTCACGCTGTGTTATTACTACCATTTACAGTGCTCTACTTTTTAACGAGGAGCTTCAAATATAAATATGTGTTATTGTTTATTTATCTATGGACGTTATATATACTAGAAGAATACCCGCCACAGGTAAAATGAATTTCACTGAACGAAACAGTTTACAAATATTAAACTCAAGATATAATGTCACTAAACTTCATGTTTAGAATCTATATTCCAATGTTCATCAAACTCCATTACATTTGAAGCTTAAGCTAAGAATAAATTGAAATTCAGGGAATCTTACTTAATTAGTTTCTAATTACGATATCTCAAATTCAATGCAAATCTGAAATATTTTAATTTTCAAATGGGAGATTGTGCCAATTTTATGTCGTCTAAAACCCTTTAAAATACTCCAAAGAAACTGAAACTTGAGGAATATTTATTAATCGATGTCTAGTAAACATTGTAAAAATTTCACAAAATCGGAGGTATCTGAATATTCACGAATATTTCACTCCCTTTGTATGAAATAAGTAAAGTAAATGTAGTCCACATTTAGATCGTGCACGCCGAGCGACTGTGTTAAAAAAATCATAATAATTGGTTGATTAGTTAAGGAGTGAATCCCGTACCTAAACATTTACACGTGCCAAACTTTATATAAATGTCAAAAACGTGATACTCTTATAGCTGACAAACCATATTTCCGTGACTTCGCGTCGTCAACGTTTGGGCAGGTCACGGAAGCCCCCGAGAGTTTACGAAACTATTAACCAAGAAACATTTGCTTATAAACAGTTTGATTTGGTTTTAATAAGAAAGCAAAACAAAAAAAAATTGCTTGAAAACAGTTTGATTTCGTTTAAATAAGAAAGCAAAACAAAAAATAAATTGCTTGAAAACAGTTTGATTTCGTTTAAATAAGAAAGCAAAACAAAAAATAAATTGCTTGAAAACAGTTTGATTTCGTTTAAATAAGAAAGCAAAACAAACAATAAATTGCTTGAAAACAGTTTGATTTCGTTTAAATAAGAAAGCAACACAAAAAATTGCTTGAAAACAGTTTGATTTCGTTTAAATAAGAAAGCAAAACAAAAAATAAATTGCTTGAAAACAGTTGGATTTCGTTTAAATAAGAAAGCAAAACAAAAAATTGCTTGAAAACAGTTGTATTCCGTTCAAATAAGAAAGCAAAACAAAAAAAAATACTTAAAAACAGTTTTATTTCGTTTAAATAAGAAAGTAAAAAAACAACAAAATTGCTTGAAAACAGTTTGATTTCGTTTAAATAAGAAAGCAAAACAAAAAATAAATTGCTTAAAAACAGTTTGATTTCGTTTAAATAAGAAAGCAAAACAAAAAAAAATTGCTTGAAAACAGTTTGATTTCGTTTAAATAAAAAAGCAAAACAAAAAAAAAATTGCTTGAAAACACTTTGATTTCGTTTAAATAAGAAAGCAAAACAAAAAATGCTTGAAAACAGTTTGATTTCGTTTAAATAAAAAAGCAAAACATCAAAAATTGCTTGAAAACAGTTTGATTTCGTTTTAATAAGAAAGCAAAGCAAAAAATGCTTGAAAACAGGTTGATTTCGTTTAAATAAGAAAGCAAAACAATAAAAATTGCTTGAAAACAGTTTGATTTCGTTTAAATAGAAAAGCAAAGCAAAGAAAATTGCTTGAAAACAGTTTGATTTCGTTTAAATAAGAAAGCAAAACAAAAAATGCTTGAAAACAGTTTGATTTTGTTTAAATAAGAAAGCAAAACAACAAAAATTGCTTGAAAACAGTTTGATTTCGTTTAAATAAAAAAGCAAAACAAAAAAAAATTGCTTGAAAACAGTTTGATTTCGTTTAAATAAGCAAGCAAAACAAAAAATGCTTGAAAACAGTTTGATTTCGTTTAAATAAGAAAGCAAAACAAAAAAATATTGCTTTAAAACAGTTTGATTTCGTTTAAATAAGAAAGCAAAACAAAAATTGCTTGAAAACAGTTTGATTTCGTTTAAATAAGCAAGCAAAACAAAAAATGCTTGAAAACAGTTTGATTTCGTTTAAATAAGAAAGCAAAACAAAAAAAATTGCTTGAAAACAGTTTGATTTCGTTTAAATAAGAAAGCAAAACAAAAATAATTGCTTAAAAACAGTTTTATTTCGTTTAAATAAAAAAGCAAAACAAAAAAATATTGCTTGAAAACAGTTTGATTTCGTTTAAATAAGAAAGCAAAACAAAAAAAATTGCTTGAAAACAGTTTTATTTCGTTTAAATAAGAAAGCAAAACAAAAAAAATGCTTGAAAACAGTTTGATTTGGTTTAAATAAGAAAGCAAAACAAAAAAATATTGCTTTAAAACAGTTTGATTTCGTTTAAATAAGAAAGCAAAACAAAAAAAATTGCTTGAAAACAGTTTGATTTCGTTTAAATAAGAAAGCAAAACAAAAAATAAATTGCTTGAAAACAGTTTGATTTCGTTTAAATAAGAAAGCAAAACAAAAAAATATTGCTTGAAAACAGTTTCATTACGTTTAAATAAAGCAAAACAACAAAAAAATTGCTTGAAAACAGTTTGATTTCGTGTAAATAAGAAAGCAAAACAAAACAAAAAATGCTTAAAAACAGTTGTGGCGGTGTTTATGTTTATAGGAAAAAAATGGACAATAAATGTAAAAAAAAATATTGAAATTTTTTTTTAAAAACATTATCTTAACAAATCAAACAAAATCATTATTTGAAACTTTCCGGTGCACGAACAAAAAAAAACATTTCATTTAAAAACATTTGATTCCTTTAACAAAAACAAATAATAATAAAAATCTAATTAATAACAGTGGTTTAGGTACTGATATCGATCCTGAACCAGTTTTCGTGAGGTTCGACTCGGAAGCGTTCGGCTGTCCTACGCAAACGCCCGAGAATTGACGAGCCGATTTGTACCAGACGACAAGTTTGATACGGTGCTGCGTCCTATGATAATAATGTTTTGCTTGTTTTTTTGTTTTTTTTGTTCTTAGGGTTAGGGGTTAGGGTTAGGGTTTAGGGGTTAGGGTTTAGGGTTAGGGTTAGGGTTAGGGTTAAAAATATTTATTTGATAACAGTAATTTCGCTCTGTTTTGCTTGTTTTATTTATTTTATTGTTTAAAAAATTTATTTCAACTATAACTACAAATTATAGGACGCAGCAACGTATCAAAATAATTTAAAAAAATTATTTAATGACAGTAACTTCCCTATGTTTTTCTTTTTTTTTCTTTTTTTTTTCTTTTAGAAAATTTCTTGAAAATATAACTTAAAATCACAGGACGCAGCACCGTATCAAAATTGTCGTCTGGTACCATTCGGCTTGTCAACACGCGGGCGTTTGCGTATGACAGCCGAACGCTTCCAAGTCGAACCTCACGAAAACTGGTTCAGGATCGATATCAGTACCGTGGTTTAACTATGGTTTGTTAGTTTTTTGTTTTTATATATATATTTTGGTTTGATTTTCTTCGTCGTAATTTATCGGCTGCCAGTCTTCAATTTAGCGTTTGACAGTTTTCGCCTCGTCACCTCCCAGGCGCTTCTGCAACCTGCCCGAACGTTGACGACGCGAAGTCATGGAAACATGGTGCGTCAGCTATGAGAGTACCAAAAATGTAAATGAAAAAAAACACACACACAAATTACTTATTTGTCATCGTAAGCACCGATACAGGAAGAGTTACCTGCCGCTGGAAAAATGGCTGGATCATTCTACCGTTCTAGTAAGTATGTGACTTCAGATGCAGTTCTCTACCTGTATCAGATATAGGCACGTCTTAAAATAGTGTACTGTTGCCACCTCCGGGGAGGTGCGACACATAATACTCATCCCTGCTTTGACAGAGTACAACATCGATTTCACAATCTAGTGTGCGCTGATATCTTCTTTTCTATGCAGTCCCTTTCTCAAAGAAGACACGTCGCTAATCTCTTTCTACTCTTTCGTTATTTCCATGAAAGGTACCCGACTGAGCTCCGATCTCTGGATCTTTCTGGTAAGACATTCAGAGTAAGAACTCGACTTATAACCACAACGGACAAAATACATTTCTTTCCCTCTGCATGTGCCTACCGTTACGCGGAGTTTCCATGGGTAAAGCTTTTTTGCAAGCGTTTCCCCGTCTGTGGAACACATTATCGTGGGACTGCTTCCCTACAGTTTACAACGTAGTCATCTTCAAATGCAATGTCAACAAATATTTGTCATAAAACGATTCAGAAGAAATCAAACTAAGTTCGTACATACCGACTCCCATTGAAGTTTGATATGTCCTCAGCTTGTTTGCGTCGTGTGTCACTCCGGCAATGGTCGGAATTCGAACTCTCTTCATCGAGCGGCATTCACCCGCCATAACCGACTATCTGAAGGAAGAATAATTAATTAAACTCTGTCGTCATTTTGATGAGAATCATAAAACGTCACAAAACCATGAAGCACGAGTTAATGTGCTGAACCCTGATCTTCGTAATTACCATTCTCGTGTCTATGGAGCGACGAGCTGAGAGCCGACAAAATTACCATCCGATAATTTCCGAACGCCATTGTAGCTACGAAGACGAACGCCATTTTAACAATCAGTCGCCAGAGAATCTTATTAATATCAAAAGCCGTAATGGCCGCTCATTAATCCGATATTATATTATCATATTTCAATTGGTTTCACATAATACAGAAACGGGGTTTCTTAAGATGCGTCCATTCAATCTGCGCGTTTAGTGATGGAAATTCAATTTGAAACTTAAGCGTGACAGACCGATGGGTCAACCGATGGGTCAACCGACAGACGGACATAACCTTTTATAGAAATGCATAGACGCATCTAAGAATGCCATTTCAGAGTTAATTCTGACGAACCGGCGAAAATACAATATTTAACTTGACCGTTACAGACCGACGCACATACATCAGCTTTTATACATGGACGCATCTAAAATGCTATTTTAAATTTAAATTTGACAGACTGACGAAAATGCTATATAAAACTTAACTGTGACAGACTGAGAGATGGACATCGCCCCTTCTACATGGACGAATCTGAAAATGCTATTTCAAATTAAGTCTGACGGATCGACGAAAATGCTATTGAAAATGAAAGCGTGACAGACTGACGGACAGACATAGCATATTATAGAGATGCATAATCGCAGTTAAAAATTCGATTTCGAACTTAAGACAGACGGACCGCCAAAAATTCTATTATAAAATATAGCGTAAAAGAAAATTAACATTTCCTGTTTTAATACCATCCCCTTTTTTAATACCATTTTCTGTTTTAATACATCCTCTGTTTTAATACCATTCTCTGTTTTGATACCATCCCCTGTTTTACTTTAATCCTGTGTTTTAATACCATTCTCTGTTTTAATACCATCCTCTGTTTTAATACCACCCCCTGTTTTAATACCATCCTCTGTTTTAATACCACCATTTGTTTGAATACAATCTCCTGTTTTAATACCATCCTCTGTTTTAATACCATCCTCTGTTTTAATACCATCCCCTGTTTTAATACCACCATTTGTTTGAATACAATCCCCTGTTTTAATACCATCCCCTGTTTTAATACACTCCTCTGTTTTAATACAATCCCCTTTTTTAATACAATCCCTTGTTTTAATATCATCCTCCGTTTTAATACCATCCTCTGTTTTAATATCATCCTCTGTTTTAATAACATCCCCTGTTTTAATACCATCCCCTTGATTAATACCATCCCCTTTTTTAATACCATCCCCTTTTTTAATACCATCCTCTGTTATAATAACATCCTCTGTTTTAATACTATCCTCTGTTTTAATACCATCCTCTGTTTTAACACAATCCCCTTTTTAAATACCACCCTCTGTTTTAATACCATCCCCGGTTTTAATACCATCCTCTGTTTTAATAACATTCCCTGTTTTAATACCACCCCCTTGATTAATACCATCCCCTGTTTTAATACCATCCCCTGTTTTAATACCATCCCCTGTTTTAATACAACCCTCTGTTTTAATACCATCCCCTGTTTTAATACCATCCTCCCTTTTAATACTATCCCCTGTTTTAATACCATCCTCTGTTTTAATACTATACCCTGTTTTAATACCATCCTCTGTTTTAATACTATCCCCTGTTTTAATACCATCCTCTGTTTTTATACATTCCTCTGTTTTAATACCATCCTCTCTGTTAATACCATCCCCTGTTTTAATACTGTCTCTGTTTTAATACCATTCTCTGTTTTAATAATATCTCTGTTTTAATACCATCCTCTGTTTTAATACCATCACCTATTTTAATATTATCCCCCTTTTAAAACCATCATCTGTATTAATACAATCTTCTGTTTTAATACCATCACCTTTTTTAATACCATCTTCTTTTTTAATACTATCCTCTGTTTTAATACCATCCCCTGTTTTAATGTCATTCTCTGTTTTAATACCATCCTCTGTTTTAATACCATCCCCTTTTTTAATACTCTCCCCTGTTTTAATAACACCACATTGTTTTAATACCATCCTCTGTTTTAAAACCATCCCCATGTTTTAATACGATCCCCAGTTTTGATACCATTCTCTGTTTTTTTTCCATCCCATTTTTTAATACCATCCCCTGTTTTAATACTATTCTCTGTTTTAATACCATACTCTGTGTACTACCAGCCCCTGTTTTAATAGCATTATGTGTTTTAATACCATCCCCTGTTTAAATACAATTATCTGTGTTAATACCATCCTCTGTTTTAACACCATTCTCGTTTTTAATACCATCCTCTGTTTTTATACAATCCCCTGTTTTAATACTATCCCCTATTTTAATACTATCCTCTGTTTTAATACCCTCCCCTGTTTTTATACTATCTCTGTTTTAATACACTCCTCTGTTTAAATAACAACCCCTGTTTTAATACCATCCACTGTTTTAATACTATCCTCTGTTTTAATACAATCACCTATTTTAATACCATCCCCCTTTTAAAACCATCCTCTGTTTTAATACCATCCTCTTTTTTAACCATCCCCTTTTTTAATACTATCCTCTGTTTTAATACTATCTCTGTTTTTATACCATCCTCTATTTTAATACCATCCCCATTTTTTATACCATACGCCTTTTAATACTATCTTCTGTTTTAATACCATCCTCTGTTTGTATACCATCCTCTGTTTTAATACTATTTATGTTTTAATACCATCCTCTGTTTTAATACTATCCCCTGTTTTAATACTATATCTGTTTTAATACCAATCTCTGTTTTAATACCATTCTCTGTTTAATACCATCCTCTGTTTTAATACCATTCTCTGTTTTAATACCATCCTCTTTTTTAATACTATTCTCTGTTTTAATACCATTCTCTTTTAATGAAATTATCTGTTTAATACCATCCTCTGTTTTAATACCATTCTCTTTTAATGAAATTATCTGTTTAATACCATCCTCTGTTTTAATACCATTCTCAGTTTGAATACTATTCTCTGTTTTAATACCATCTCCTGTTTTAATACCTGCACTAACCTTTTCTCTTCTCTCTTTTCTTTCTTGTCGTCTCGCCGCCATTCCTGCCGCGTGCAGCTATAGTGTGATACTATTCGTACCACCGTTTTTTCTCCTGCAACCATTTACTGTCGTGACTGCTATGGCCGTCGTCTTCGCCGTCCCTGCAAGCGCCGTTGTCATCATTCCATTTCGGGCTGTTATCTTCGCTCTGAAATCAACTTCTTAACAAGTACAACAAAGTCTTTTTCTGTTTTAATTCTGGCCGCTTTTATTTGATTATTTTAATTAGTCGACTTGAACGAGTTTGCTGTGATCGAGAGAGAGTTTACGCTAACTAAATTTACTAGTCATTTCGTAATTACTTGAGAGAGGGAGGAGGTTGAAAGATCACTGTTGGCTCTCATATTTTTGTCATTCCGAATCTTTCTCATAACAGCTACATGATTGCCGGTCTAGTCTCGTCGCTTCTAAGTCAGAACTGATTCAATCTCGATTTCACTTTTCCCACGGCGGGAACACTGACGTCATCAAACCTTGTGATCGCACAGGTGCAATCTGAACCCTTAACCTTAAGGTTAGATCATTTTTCACCATAATCCGTGGGAACACATCGAACCGAACTGCACGGGATGACTCTACTATAATTCGTGTAAGTCAAACCCGTCTTGAATAGATGCGTCCAACTCTCACAGGGTATTATATCTAACACTCTGTTTGAATACCATCCTCTGTTTTTAATACCATCCTCTGTTTTGAATACCATCCTCTGTTTTGAATACCATCCTCTGTTTTAATACCATTCTCTGTTTTAATACTTTCCCCTGTTTTAATACCATCCCCTGTTTTAATACCATTCCCTGTTTTGAATACCATCCTCTGTTTTGAATACCATCCTCTGTTTTAATACCATTCTCTGTTTTAATACTATCCCCTGTTTTAATACCATCGTCTGTTTTAATATCATCCCCTGTTTTAATACCATTCTCCTAACTCTAACCCAAACCCTAATACCATCCTCCTTCTTAAGTCAACCAAACTGACATTTTGTTCACATATGCAGAACTATTGTCACAATCAATACACAAATTTAAAATATCTTCACCGTGTAGTTTTTTTTTAATATTAAGATTGACTGAAATAAACTTAATCGTGACAGACCGTGCAACTGGCATATCCTCTCATACAGGGTGGCCAAAGAAGTCACTGAGGAATTTTTAACTTGAATAGATTTTTACATTTTTTGGTACCTTTATCGAATTTTAAAATCATATGAAGAAGACAATGGATTTAGTATGTGTTCTGTGATCATTATACCATTCTCTCAGGTATTACATCGTCTTTTTCTTTTTTTTGAGGGGGTAGTGTAGTATCTGTTCTGTTTTCATGAGACAATCTTCACAGGCATTACCTACTCCTTTAGTGGGTAGTGTAGTGTGTGTTCGTTCAATATGATACCATCCTCCTCGGCATTACCTTCTTTTTTGGTGGATCGGCAGTGTAGTATGTGTTCGTTTGTCATGATACTGCCCTCCCAAGCTAGTAAAAATATGCGACCAGAGGGATCCAATATTTGCTAGTGAAAGTAATAGATCGCTTCGTAGTTGCTTCGTAGTTGCTTTTTCATTTGTTTTTATCTGACGTCACACAAATTCTAAGTGCAGCTTAATTCTTGATTCTTGCTTCATTTAACGATGCACCCACGTAAATAATATTTTACGATGTACCCACGTAAATAATATTTTACGATGCACCCACGTAAATAATATCTTCGGCATTTATACAGCTTACGAGCAAGACTAATCATGAGAAAATCGTGTGTTAGAATTTACGAATTTATCTTTACTGAAGCTAACATTCAATCTATCAAATGTTACGCGCTTTTTTGTGTGACTAACAATGAAAAAAGGTTAAACATCAAGTAAATAAAGTCGCAATAGAAAAGAATCCAACTGAACGTAGCCAGTTCGATTCATAGGTTCTATAAGTTTGTATTGTTCATAAAAAAGCAAACAGATTAGTACAGGGGTCGTCAAGTAAATGCTAGTATGCCATTTTGGAGTCCTGTTGACAAGCAGAAGAATAGAAAGTTAACTTTCGGTTTACTTTCGGCAGTCTTGTTACTCTCGCTTCCCTTTATTTTCTCTTTTAGTCCTCACATTCCATGAGCGATGTTTCTCACAACGGGGGAAAAATTGCTGTTTTCTGGGTCGGAATCTATTCATCTAACACTTTTCGTTGGCTAGTTTTTGGTCTCGAAGTAGTATTTTTTAGCTCTTTACATCAAGTGGCTTCATGCCTTGTCTGGAGCGACTGCCATAAAATAAAGTTTCCTTAAAGATGTAGGCAACCTTCACATAGTTATCATGTGCGTTCCTGATTCTATTGAAGAACAAACAAACCAGAACAAAAAAGTCACGAACATTTACGAATTGTTGAAATCAATGACTGAATTTTCGTTTTTATTACTAAGATTAAAAGCAATGCAGAAAACTAAGAAAAACATTGAATCAAATAAACGCTCAAATTCGAACCCTAACCCTAACCATTGCTGATAGTTGATTTCGTTTGTCCTGATTTTTGTAGGATACTTTTTCGAGGAAGTAAGATATCGATGACAACTAACCAATAAAGAGGCTTTACTTTAAATATTAAATTATAGCCTTCCATATTTGTAATGAGGCTTTACTTTATATATTAAATTATAGCCTTCCATATCTGTAATGAGACTTTACTTTATATATGAAATTATAGCCTTCCATATCTGTAATGAGGCTTTACTTTAAATATTAAATTATAGCCTTCCATATCTGTAATGAGACTTTACTTTATATATTAAATTATAGCCTTCCATATCTAAAAAAACGCTTTACTTTATATATTAAATTATAGCCTTCCATATCTAAAAAGAGGCTTTACTTTATATATTAACTTCTAGCCTTCCATATCTGAAATGAGGCTTTACTTTATATATTAACTTATAGCCTTCCATATCTAAAAAGAGGCTTTACTTTATATATTAAATTATAGTCTTTCATATCTGAAATGAGGCTCTATTTTATATATAAAATTATGATCTTCAATATCTTAAATTTGGCTCTATTTTATATATTAAATTATAGCTTTCCATATCTAAAAAGAGGCTTTACTTTATATATTAAATTATAGCCTTCCATATCTAAAAAGAGGCTTTACTTTATATATTAAATTATAGCCTTCCATATCTGAAATGAGGCTTTACTTTATATATTAAATTATAGCCTTCCATATCTGAAATGAGGCTCTATTTTATATATTAAATTATAGCCTTCCATATCTAAAAAGAGGCTTTACATTATATATTACATTATAGCCTTCCATATCTAAAAAGAGGCTTTACTTTATATATTAAATTATAGCCTTCCATATCTGAAATGAGGCTTTACTTTATATATTAAATTATAGCTTCCCATATCTTAAAAGAGGCTTTACTTTATATATTAAATTATAGCTTTCCATATCTAAAGAGAGGCTTTACTTTATATATCAAATTATAGCCCACCATATCTAAAAAGAGGGTCTACTTTATATATTAAATTATAGTCTTCCATATCTTAAATGAGGCTCTATTTTATATATCAAATTATAGCTTTCCATATCTAAAAAGAGGCTCTACTTTATATATTAAATTATAGCCTTCCATAACTAAAAAGAAGCTTTACTTTATATATTTTATTATAGCCTTCCATATCTGAAATGAGGCTTTACTTTATATATTAAATTATAGCCTTCCATATCTAAAAAGAGGCTTTACTTTATATATATAATTATAGCCTTCCATATCTGAAATGAGGCTTTACTTTATATATTAAATTATAGCCTTCCATGTCTAAAAAGACGCTTTACTTCATATATTAAATTATAGCCTTCCATACTTAAAAAGAGGCTATACTTTATATATTAAATTATAGCCTTCCATATCTGAAATGAGGCTTTACTTTATATATTAAATTATAGCCTTCCATATCTGAAAAGAGGCTGTACTTTATATATTAAATTATAGCCTTCCATATCTAAAAAGAGACTCTACTTTATATATTAAATTATAGCCTTCCATATCTGAAATGAGGCTCTACTTTTCATATATAATTTAGCTTATACGCAATTTTGTTCTTTTACTATCGAAAAAAATAATAAATATTTCAACGATTTATGCATATTATTTCTATTCGATATTTTGAGTGAGAGAATCTTGAAGAGGTAGGCGAGGAAAACCGCTCCCGAATACGCTCGTATCGTAAATGAGAAACAGATAGGCCGTAATAGTTGATAATCATTGGTTTGAGTATGTATTAAACGGTTCTAACTATAGTTGAGTTAGAAGGGCTATATTACCCCCAATTACCATTCGCCACCATTCGCCCCTACATAGAGTATTGTTCCCACATCTGGGTCTGGTGTATCAACCATTAGCCCCCCTTCTCTCTCTCTCTTTCTCTCTCTCTCCCTCTCTTTCTTAGACAGGGTGCAAGACAGAATTTATAACCTAATACGGCCCGCACTGTCTGTCAATTTCCAGCCCTGGCACATCACCGCAGTGTTGCACCCCTATGCTTGTTTTACAAATACTTCCATGGAATTTGCTCCGATGAACGTACCGAATTTCCAATACCAATTTTAATGTTTCTAATTTCTGCTTTCCATGAAACATTTCTTTATTGTTTTCGTTAGAAGAAACAGATTTTCATCTAGAGAATACATTAAAAGGGAAGTAACTCTTTGCCTAAGTGATCTATATCGTATAATAGCGATTTGGAGAGTGGAGTTATGTCCCTTGTATATTTCGGATAGAGACGATCTTGGATGAACACATGTTACAAACTTCTCTCCGACGTTTTTGGACTAAAAACTAATTGTTTTCTTCACTTGCAAATGGAGAAATAAATGTCAATTGTTGATTTCTATAGGAGTTTTATTCAATTCTTTTTTATATTCGTCCTATATCTCACAAACACCATCGACTACACATCAACTGGCGACGAAAGATTGAGGTAAACAAAGAAAAACCAACCGACCTTTTTTGAAATTTTTCTTTCCTTTTAAAGAAAAAACATAAAAGAAGAAATGACAATTTCTCAAGACTTACTGGAATCTTTTTTACCAAACCTACAAAATACATATCGTTTTAACTGCTGTCAGTCAGCTGAGTGCTGTCTGTTTCATTAAAACAGATGCCAACATCTTCATTTTCTTCATTAGTTGCACTGGGGTCACAAAAGCATTTACTTCTTACTGTGATCGATGTTTTATACACAAGCATTTTACGTACATTCATTCCTCTACACGACATCAAATGTTGTAGCGTAGCACAACGTAACACTTTAAACTTGATCTATGTTGGAAACGCCACACAAATGAACCTCATCCCCCAGTTTAGATCGTTTGGGGTTTTTACCCCGTCTAATAAACCGGTATCGTTCGAGCCTTTGGGTCTGGATTTACGCCGGTCTATTGGGGGTTGCCGGTTCTTTGCAGTTCTAGAAGGTGCACCCTCCCAGGCTTTGCCTCCCCTCTTTGGGAGGAGTAAGTTTATTACTTACTGCCTGAGCCGCCCCTACCGAGGAATGCCGACGGGGCTGCCCAGGCAATTTTTAAACCCCGCTTTCCCGACCCGACCTTGGGTCACATCTTACTTGTGGGAGTAAGATAAAAACTACCCTTGTACCTAACTCCTGGAGAGGAGTAAATCAATACTCAGGTTTTGTCTTTCATCGCATCTTCAATATTATTATATTTGTCCGCCATTTTTAAGATGAAATGTGCGCGGATCTGAAAATATTTACAAATCGGGATCATATTTTTTAGTTTTACACACTTGTAAACTCGATGTTAAAAACGGCGCACAGACGAAATAACTTTCTAAACACCTAACTTCTAACGGTTAGGACCGGTTTCATTAGGAGTCATCGCTGTACTATCAGTTGAAATGACGTAATGACCTTCTGCTGGGAACTTTGGAAAGAATATATTTTTCCGAAAATTTTCGCGATAATGTGAAAGTTTTGTTCAAATTTATATGGATTCATTAAAAAATAAAAAAAAATAAAAACAGGGGTGGGGGAAAGTAATGCTTTAAATCAACCCAAACCGATTTTTAAAAGGAATAAATAAATAATATAGATGTGAATGGCGATTATGTTTAACAAATAATTATTTTCCACCATTTTGTTGTCCCCAAACGGTGGTGATTCTCATATCTGAAAATAAACCCTATCTTTTTGCCTAGCAAACAGCTCTATCAACCACTAGCCTCTCCCCCCCCTTGGACAGGTTTTTTATAAGAATTTCAGACCCAATAGGTCCCACACTGTCTGCCAAGACCCAGCCCCTATCCCATCACCGCAGTGTTGCATCCCAGTGCTTATTTTCTAAGAACTTTCACTGAATGTGCTCCGATGAACATACTACACTTCTACTCCTTCAAACGAAAATACCCCCGAGCCACTCGACTAGCAGCAAAATACGACCCGTCACTGTAAAGGTCCCTAGAAGAATTTTTACTCTGATAACCTATTTTCGCGAATTGCTTGACTTTGAAATTCCTTTCCTGTTCCGTTTCCCCGATCGTACCGAAATACAGAAATTACAAAGTATATGAACGAATATCTTGCTGCTGAACTTCGCACGCAGGTTACCGCCTATAAATCTAATCGCTATCACAGCAGCCGATTACGCATCAGTGGCAAAAATATTCCATTGTTTGGAGTAAATAAAAGTTTTTTAAAAATGTTAAAGTGAGAGACACGGGCAAGAAGGGAAACCCTTTTTGCTGGTTACTAGTCGCCATTTTGTTTATTCAAATGCTGGTATCAGAACGAGGTTTGACGGAAGCAGATTAAAAGCAGCAAAAAACAGATGGCAAGTTATTTTTTATTTTCCTTTTTTTCCACTGAGACGACGAATCGCAAGCGGAGCGAAGTGAAAACTAAGTTATGTAGTAAATGAGGTGGAAACATATCGACGTATCACGTGTCGCTCGTTAAATACTTAGTGAAAGACGCGAGCAGGTTCATGTGAACCTGTTCGGTGTGGTTCAGCAGAGTACATGAACGGAGTCAACTGCCATCGTTTAAAATGCATTGTATTTATTGACTTGTAATCAAAAAAGACTAATAATAAATATCACTGCAGACTGCATACACTGACAAGCCAATATTACTGATCAGAGAATTGCAGAAAAAGTCGGTGGATGAGATTTTTTTTATTGTGTAACAAAATTAAAGACGTGTTTAAAAATAATGTGGGGAACGGTATTTCTCCACATAAGGATAAAGTAAACATAAGATTTAATAATTGGAAAATTCAATTAGAAATTAAAAGACGAGAGATTTTTTATGGAAACCGCTCCAGAGAAGGCATAAAGACACTTGATGTAAGGAACTAACAGGTACAAATATGATTATAAAAAAAAACAGATTACTATTTAAAAGACCAAGGTTATAGGTAGGAGGAAAACAGTCAGCAGAGTTCCACAAGCCTGCAGTTCTTGGAAAGAAGCTACTGGAATAGGAAGCTGTATTTCAATAACGTATTGAAACAGTAAATTGATAGGAAACACTAGACCAATGAGTCAAACGAGTTGGAACAAAAAAAGCAGGAAATAAGTCACACGATTCTGAAGAACATATGCCATAATAGTATATATAGAAAAGACTGAGACTAGCAACATCACGTCTGTGAGAGAAGGGGTGCAGTGAAGAAGAAAGGATGAGGCCAATCAGATTACCGATACGTTTCTGCACCTTATCAAAAACCCTAAAATAGGACAGAGATTAACCAGTCCAAATAAGACAACAACTCCATACATGTCTGATTGTGAATTTGTAGAGATAGAGAATAGCCTCAGCTGTGAGAAAATGTTTGTAGCGATAGAGAGAACCGACTTTACGAGATACAGAAAGAGCAATGGATCTAATGTATGAACTTCAAGAAAGATTTGATGAGAGAGAAGGACCAAGAAGTTTCAGAGTCGATTTCTCCCGAAGAGCAAAGTCATCCATGAGAATCTCCGGAAGAAAAGGGGCACGCCTACGATTGAAAGACACTAGCTGAGTCAACAGGATCCACCGAAACAAGCCATTTTGTTGTAGCCCAATCCACAACTGAATTCAGGTCAACTTAGAGATCAGCTACGTAGTTGTTGCTTCATTATTAATTCCCCAGAGGCACTCTTTAAGAGGATAATCATTGTCTCTAGATTCAGGAAAAGTTGATCTGGCGTTTTCGACTTTCCAAGAATTTGGTCAAATGTTTGGTTTATCTGTTTTACCGCATATCAACCCGTTTTAGAATATTTAATGCTGAAACAAGAATTATTGTACAAAAAGTTAAACGCGAATCTCTATTCTACTTAGAGTAAAATGTGAGTTTAAAACTTTCTCAACAATAACACGTCACAAGAATTATTGTAAAAAACAATAACACATCACAAGAATTATTGTAAAAAACAATAACACATCACAAGAATTATTGTAAAAAACAATAACACATCACAAGAATTATTGTAAAAAACAATAACACATCACAAGAATTATTGTAAAAAACAATAACACATCACAAGAATTATTGTAAAAAACAATAACACATCACAAGAATTATTGTAAAAAACAATAACACATCACTGAATAAGTCTCAGGTTTAACACATAAATGGCGCCATCAATAATTAAAAAACCAACATACTAACCTTAAAAATGTTCGCCCTATCGGATTATTAGTTTAGAAATTACAGTTAGTAAAGTGAAGCTACTGTTGCCAATTTACAAATGAATAGAAACATCTGAATTTCGTGTGTTGATAAAGCATTTGTTTCTGATGGGAAAAATACTATTGAAGCAAAATAATGGTTTGATAAGTGTTATTCAGACTGTGCTCCGTTGGAAACAACGGTTACAAGGTGGTATGATGACTTTATACCGTGGTTGTACAAACACAAATGACGCCCAAATTCGGCAGTTGCCTCTGAAAACATAAAAAAAGTCTACAAAAAAAGTCTTGGACGATCGTAAATCGAACGTGTGTGAGGTGGCAGAGTAGTTTAAGATATCAGAAGACAATGCATTTACAATTTGACTTGAAATTATGTCAATGAGATAGCTGTGTTTAAAGTGGTTGCCGCGCTTGTACACAGTCGATAAAAAAAACAAGTGGTCAACGAATCAGAACATTGTTTAAAACTATTTCAAAAAAGAGTTTTTGTTTAAATATATAAAAATGGATACGACATGGATCTATCAGTTCACATCGGAGTCTAATCGACAGTCAGCTGAGTGAGCAGCAGCAAGTGAACCCCATTCAAGGCGACTAAAGACGCAAACATCAGCAGGCAAGGGTTTGGCCTCAGTATTTTGAATGCGCAATGTATTTTGTTTATCGATTACCTTAAAAAAGAAAGAAAGATCAACAGTGAATGTTATATAGCATTATTATTGCTATTGAAGCAAGCAATTGCTTATAAAACGACCACAAATGAAGAGGGAATAAGTGTTCTTTCACCACGACAATGCACCGGGTCACAAGTCGATTGCAACGTTGGCAAAACTACATGTATTGCACTTCGAAATGCTTCCGCACCCACCCTATCCTCTAGATATAGCCTCAGTTCAAAATAATAAGTGATATCGCTAACTGAAACGTATTTTAATACAGACCAAATACAAATTGTTCTATAAAAAAGGCATTGAATTGTTAGAGAATCGACGAATTGCCTTTGTATCCATTTTTATATATTTACGCAAAAAAATCTTTTTTTAATAGTTCTAAACAACGCTCTGAATCGTTGACCAGTTGTTTTTTTTATCGACTATATGCAAACGCGGCATCCACGTTGACTTTCTTGATGAATAAAGTCGATTTTTTCCTAAACCTTGTTGTTTTATTAGTTAGGCGCGGAATTTACTGAGTGATGTGTTATTAGTGCGACCTTAATAGTTGTAACCGGATTTGAACTCGGAACAGCCGATTCAATTGGTTGCGACGGTATCCACTAAAGCTGCTCCACCATCTTATGCGAACTTTCTCGTCCATCGTTAACGATGAAACACATTAAAAATACGAACATAGATTTTGATTACGTTTTATTATTTGAACATTTCCGTTTGATTTCGGTTTTGTTTGATCAAAAAATCGTAATTTTTCTTCCATTTTGCGATCATAACTTTCACCTTTGAAAGTCGCGTTTACATTGACTGTTTGTCAGCCATTAAGCTTCGAGATTAAAATTTCGTCCTAATTTTATCATAATTCGTGATCTGGTGCCATTTAGTTTCTGCCAGCCTCAAATAATGACACTCTTTCAAATAGTTCTGCTTCGTACCGAGAAGATACAATAATTCACTGTGTTTGCACAAATGAACGGCAACGGAGATAATTGTTGCTGTTCACTGTAAAAGACTTTCCCCAAAGTCGTTCTTAAAACTATATTGGAAATTTATGAAATTTCAAAATTCATAAAATCTCATTTATTCGAAACGCATACTTTAATTTTTACTTCATAAGAAAAAAAAAACAGGTTAATTTGTAAAATGATTTATTTCAATAACACGATGAAATATGTTGCACTCAGGGAGCATATATCTCCGACATGTAAACATACAAGTGGAGAATACGTTTTCGACAATCAGTCCGGCAGAGTCTGGGCCGCTATGACGGCGGTGGCCTTGCTTTGTCGGGCTGAGACACGGTTCTGTGCATTCTTAAGAGACCCATCCTCCCAGGCGTTATCTTCTCTTTTTGAGAAGATGTGATTTCATTGCTAATCGCTTGAGGCGATCGTGGCGGAAAATGTCGATGGTACTGCTCAGGCACTCTATGTGAGCCAGATTGCCCCCTCCCTTGTGAACTGGCTTTCCACCCCACTTTCCGTTCTTGTGTCACATTATTCTGCGGTTGGTGGGAGGTAAACACAACCTCCGCTATTACACAACGGTACAGCTGATCTGATGTGTACAATTTCAGATCTGTTCTGCATATTTTCATTCTCTGCAGAGATTCAGTAGCGCAGCACTGTAGCTATAGGCATGTAGGTCGAAATAAGTATATCAGCGAAGGGAAATAACCAAAAGCAATATGTAAGCAAGTTAGTCGTCTTTTCTGTCTTTCTTTTTTGTAGATTTTATGTTGACACTAGGATATACAAACAAACATATGTTTTATATCGGCGAAACGGCCAGAAATACAAAATCTCATATTAAGTCAAATAAACAAGACCTCCAACACAACAATCCCACTAGGACACTAGTCATACACAGGAAAACCTATACCCACAATTTTGACCTTACAAACTGTGCCCAATCCAAGACTGAATCCTCTCTCCCACACCGCAAGTGCATCGAAAGTGCTGTAATCCTTCTCTCATCACCATACAACGTAAATACTATAGCTAGTCTCTTACTTCTTAACCAAATATCTGGCAAGATCCGCACTACAACAATGCAGTATATCTCGCCACTACATAATAATCTCCGATCCCGGTTAAAGTATGACTTATTTTACTGCATTTTAGCCATGTTTCTATTTTTATTTCTTTATTTATTTGACGTTTTTTTTCTCGCACGCGCTGTATATTTTTTTCTAAATATTTACGCACATGGTAAACACATCCTGTTTTCGCCTTTTTTTGCCTATTTTTGCCGTTTTTCAATAAATTCCAAATCTTCACTTATTTCTGGATACGTTCGTTGATCCAAACGAAACCGGTCAATCTTTCGTTTGATTTCTATTTATGATTCATTTTTGCTAAAGCATTACATCAATATGGCATTTAGAGAAAAATCGAGCTCTTCGGATGTATAGATTTATATCTTCCACAGTAGTGATAGTCCGTGGATTGGGTAGGATTCGAACTCGTCTTGCCGATCTTATCATTTATTTTCTGAACTCCTTAGCTAGCACGTGTTACTTTCACTTATACAATTTACAGGGTTTGTATCGTCATAGTTCAACACAGCGTTGGGGAGGTTAGATTCTTTTGTATCAACATATTCCTTTTCGTCGACAAATTCAGCTATTCGTCTCTCTGAAGTAGTTGGTGACGTGGAGGGGGCCATTATTCGATCCCCATAGATTGTCCATTGTCTTCATCGTCGACAGAAACAACTGTTTGTCTCTCTGAAGTAATTGGTGAGGTCAAGTTGTAAATGTAGTCGTAGTGGTGATGTGACAGTCTTACTGATGTTGAACTTTTATTTTTCCTTCTCTTGATAACTGACGTAATGAAAGCAATTGAAAATAACCCCATTAATTGCTCCGAGATTTGATTTACTTATTGCAGTTATTTGCAGCAAGAATATCAAGATGAACAGCATCTTCCACTCAGAATTCCCGTAAAGGGAGGGAAGTAAGAAAGAAAACTCAAGTCTCATCACTTACACGTGAAATTTCAAAACGCAGAAACTACCTCACTTTCCTGCCACGTACTTCCTCCCATAGCGTCATATTCTGCCACGTAATATCACTTTTGCATACCCGTATCTTAATATCACTTTTAAATACCCGCATCTTTATATCTTTTACATACCCGCATCTTAATATCACTTTTACATACCCGCATATTTATATCACTTTTACATACCCGCATCTTTAATATTACTTTTGCATACTCGCATCTTAATATCATTTTTACATACTCGCTTTTTAATATCACTTTTACATACATACATTTTAATATCACTTTTACATACTCGCATCTAAATATAACACTTATATATCTGCATCTTAATATCCTTTTACATACCCGCATCTTAATATCACTCTTACAGACCCTAATATTTATATCACATTTACATACCCGCATCTTGATATCACTTTTGCATACCCGCATCTTGATATCACTTTTGCATACCCGCATCTTGATATCACTTTTGCATACCCGCATCTTAATATCACTTTTGCATACCCGCATCTTAATATCACTTTTGCATACTCGCATCATAATATCACATTTGCATACTCGCATCATACTATCACTTTTACGTACCCGGATCTTAATATCACTTTTACGTAGCAGCATCTTGGTATCACTTTTACATACCCGGATCTTAATATCACTTTTGCATACTCGCATCTGAATATTATTTTTAAATACCCGCATCTTAATATCACGTTTAAAAACCCGCATTTTTATATCACTTTTGCATTCCCGCATCTTAGTATCACTTTTATTTACCCGCGTCTTGATATCACTTTTACATACATCTTAATATCACTTTTACATACTCGCATCTTAATATTGTTTTACATACACACATCCTTATATCACTTTTTCATACTCGCATCTTAATATCACTTTTGCATACTCGCATCTTGATATTACTTTTACATACCCGCATCTTAATATCAGTTTTACATACTCGAATCTTAAAAACGCATTCAGTCACAAAAACTAAGTACTCGTGATTTCTTGGAAAATCTACAATAGTGTAGTGAACAATGGTCAACTAACGATTCCCCCATTATCAAACCACAATGATGTCGTTTGCACGGCCACTGATAAGGCTGAACTGCTTGCCCAGCGTTTCGCTTCTAACTCCATCTTGGACTCAGAAAAAACACCCTCTCCCCAAATTCCCATTACGGACCGAAGCCACACTTGATAACCTGGTCATCACCCCATCCCAGGTCAGAGACATCATAAAAACCCTTGACACCTCCAAAACATGTGGGTCTGATCTTATACCTGTAATAGTAATAAAGAAATGCTCTGCTGAACTGGCCCCTGTCCTCACCAAATAAATGCCTAGCTGAATCTTGCTTCCCCGATAGTTGGAAAATTGCCTCTGTGGTACCAGTCTACAAGAATTCTGGGAATAGAACCGATCCCCAGAACTACTGCCCAATCAGCTTACTCCCGATTTTTGCTAAAATTTTGAATCCTCAATCAATCTTGCTATAGTTCGGCACTTAGTTAATGCTAAGCTACTTTCTGACCGCCAGTATGGATTATGCTCTGATGAGTTGGCTACTATAGTGCCCCTTCGACGTAAATTCACAAGACCAACTCGAAAATCAACTAAATCCCATCCATTCACTGTGGAGGTCCCCAGATGCCGGATAGCCGTCTACTCAAATAGCTTCTTTCCTCGTGCTGCTGGCCTCTGGAACTCCCTCCCTGCCCGCTGTGCAGATCCCAGCTTAGGTTGCCCCACCAACCTTCTCCCCTTTTCTTCTTCATACAAGCCCCTTACGTCTACAGTTGCGGCCTGCCTTGTTTAGGGTGAACTACGCTAAAAAAAATTAAATTACCTGCATCTTAATATCACTTTTACATACCCGCATCTACGTATCACTTTTAAATACCCGCATCTTAATATCACATTTGCATACTCGTATCTACGTATCACTTTTAAATACCCGCATCTTAATATCACTTTTAAATACTCGCATCTACGTATCACTTTTAAATACCCGCATCTTAATATCACTTTTAAATACTCGCATCTACGTATCACTTTTACATACCCGCATCTTAATATCACTTTTGCATACTCGCATCTACGTATCACTTTTAAATACCCGCATCTTAATATCACTTTTACATACTCGCATCAACGTATCACTTTTAAATACCCGTATCTTAATATCACTTTTAAATACCCGCATCTTAATATCACTTTTAAATACTCGCATCTACGTATCACTTTTAAATACCCGCATCTTAATATCACTTTTAAATACCCGCATCTTAATATCACTTTTAAATACTCGCATCTACGTATCACTTTTAAATACCCGCATCTTTATATCACTTTTGCATACTCGCATCAACGTATCACTTTTAAATACCCGTATCTTAATATCACTTTTAAATACCCGTATCTTAATATCACTTTTAAATACCCGCATCTTAATATCACATTTGCATACTCGCATCTACGTATCACTTTTAAATACCCGCATCTTAATATCACTTTTAAATACTCGCATCTACGTATCACTTGTAAATACCCGCATCTTTATATCACTTTTGCATACTCGCATCTACGTATCACTTTTAAATACCCGCATCTTAATATCACTTTTGCATAATCGCATCTACGTAACTATTTTAAATACCCGCATCTTTATATCAATTTTACATACCCGCATCTACATATCACTTTTACATACCCGCATCTTAATTTCACTTTTTAATACTCGCAACTTCATATCAGCTTAACATAACTGCATCTTAATTTCACTTTTACATACTCGCCTCTTAATATCTCTTTAGCATAACCGCATCTTGATATAACTTTTATATACCCGCGTCTTAATATCACTTTTACATACCCGCATCTTTATATGACGTATACATACCCGCATCTTATTTAACTTTTACATATCCGTATCTTAATATAAATTTGCATACGTCATCTGTATATAGCATTTGCATACTCGCATCGTAATATTACTTTTGCATACTCGCAATTAATACCACTGTTATATACCCGCCATTTATATCACATTTGGATACACGCATCTTTATATTACTATAGCATACTCGCATCTAAATATAACACTGTACTTTAATATCAGTGTGTCATACATGCATCTTAATATCACTTTTACATACTCGAATCTTTATACTACTTCCGCATACTCGCATCTTAATATCACTTTTTCAAAACCGCATCTTAATATTACTTTTGCATGCCTTCATCTAAATATCCCTTTTACATACAACCCTCTTTTATATTTCTTTTGCATACTCGTATCTTAATATCACTTTTAAATACTCGCATCTTAATATCACTTTAACATACCCGCATCTTAATATCACTGTTGTATACGCGCATCTTAATATCACTTTTACATACTACTTTCTAAATACCACTTACGCATATCCGCATCTTAATATCACTTTTCTTAATATAACTTTGAATACTAACATTTTAATATAACTTTTGTCATATTCGCATCCTTATATCATTATAAATACTTGCATCTTAATATAACTTCTGCATACCCGCATCTTAATATCACTTTTGTAATACCCGCACTTTAATATCACTTTTACATACTCGCATCTTTATATTACATACCTGCATCTTAATATCAGTGTCGCATACATACATCTTAATATCACTTTTGCATACTCGCATCTAATATAAGGTTATCATATCTGCATCTTAATATCCCTTTTTCATACTCGCATGTTAATATCAATTTTGCATATCCCATCTTAATATCACTTTAGCATACCCGCATCTTTATAGCAATTTTGCATCGTTGCATCTTGATATCATATTTACATAGGCAAATCTTTTATCGCTTTTACATACCCGCATTTTAATATAACTTTTGCATATCTGCATCTTTATATAATTTTACATACCCGTGTCGTAATATTACATTTGCCTACCCGTATCGTAATATGACTTTGCATACCCGCATCTTAATATCACTTTAGCATACCCACATCTTAATATCATTTTTGCATACCCGCATCTTTATATCACTTTTAAATACTCACATCTTAATATCACTGTTGCATACCCGCATCTTTATATCACTTTTAAATACTCACATCTTAATATCACTGTTGCATACCCGCATCTTTATATCACTTTTAAATACTCACATCTTAATATCATTTTTGCATACCCGCATCTTTATATCACTTTTAAATACTCACATCTTAATATCACTTTTAAATACTCACATCTTAATATCATTTTTGCATACCCGCATCTTTATATCACTTTTAAATACTCACATCTTAATATCACTTTTAAATACCCGCATCTTAATATCACTGTTGCATACCCGCATCTTTATATTACTTTGATATAACCGCATCTTACTATAACTCTTTCATACCCGCATCTTGATATCACGTTTACATATTAGCGTCTTAATATCATTTTTGCATACCAGCATCTTAATATCACATTTGAATACCCGCATCATAAAATCACTTTTGCATACCCGCATCTTAATATTGCTACACCAAGTAATGTCAGAAATAAATTATTTGTTCTACAGAAAATTCCATTCACGTTTAAAACGTTGGACAATACGATATTATAGGTAGAACGAAAATAGGATGAATGATATTAAGAAACGGCGGATATTTTTTAAATGACAGGAAAAATCATTTTTTATTAATTTTAAGGAAGTTACGAAGGAGAAGGGGATAATAAATCAAAAATCACAAACAGCAAAGATAATTAAGACAAAAAAAGAAGGCGTCACTTGAAACTGCGTATTTAGCGATAGCAATTCTATCTTAGACTTATGTGTGACAGACCAAATTTAATCGTGACAGACCCACCGACCAACGAAACCTCATAAACCTCAACAAGAACGGTTGTCATTAAGATGCGTTTATTTAAACGTAAGCGCGACAGACCAACGAATATACTATTTCTAACTGAAGCGTGACAGATTGACAAAAATTATATTTCGAACTTAATCGTGACAGACAAACGAATAAGCTATTTCGAACTTAAACGTGATAGACTGCCGAAAATGCTATTTCGGATTTTAGCATTACAGATTGCCGAAAATGCTATTTCAAACTTATGCTTGACAGACCGACAAAAATTCTATTTCGAACTTAAGCGTGACAAACCGAAGAAAATGCTATTTCGAACTTAAATGTGACAGACCCCAAAAATTGCATTTAAAAATAAAGCTTTACTTTCTATTACCATTTTTTAAATTTAACATTAAGATTTATTTTTAAAAACTTACACGTGACAGATCGAAAGACAGACAAAAAACTTCTCATCAGGATGTTTGGACGCATCTACAAATGTCTCAATAAAATTCAACAAAGGCAGATAGACACAGCGAATGAAATGAGTTCAAACCATTTTTCTTGTGCAAAAGACCGCGAAGATTCGAACTGAAAAACAAATAGTCCTTTTTGCACAGTTCGATCCTTCAATTCTGTTTATTAAAAATCTTTTACAAAATATATAGCCCGGTGCTTTCATTCTCCTACCAAGAAAATGGGCGAGGAAAAAAAAACCTTCTTCGTATGAAAACGAGGCTTTGCCTGCACCAGCCAATATTTAGCCATCACGACTGGAGGCAGCCATTATTTCCTGAATTCTCTCAAGAGAAATGAAGAATCATCGTTTTTTCTTTCTTTTACTTTCATTTTCTTTTGAGTTCTGTTCACCATCAAATAAAGATTTTCTTTACTTTCTGTTTATTTTTTTCAAGAAATATATACTTGTCTCCATTTATTTATTAGATGCGTCCGACTTTCATATAAAAGGCTTCGTCGGTCTGTCAAGCTTCAGTTTGAAATAGTATTTTCGTCGGTCTGTCAACTTTTTTTAAATAGCACTTTCGTTGGTCTGTCAAGCTTCAGTTTGAAATAGTATTTTTGTCGGTCTCTCAACTTTTTTTAAATAGCATTTTCGTTGGTCTGTCAAGCTTCAGTTTGAAATAGTATTTTCATCGGTCTGTCATGCTTTTTAAAATAAAATTTTCGGTAGTCTGTCAAGTTTTTAAATAGCATTTTCGTCGGTCTGTCAAGCTTGACTTTGAAATAGTATTTTCGTTAGTGTATCAAGCTTTTTAAAATAGAATTTTCGTTGGTTTGTCAAGATTGAGATGAAACTAAAATTCCCATCTGAAAATTCACAGATCGAATGAAATAAGCGATGAGTGCGGCGTGAAGAGAAATAGTCTCCATCGGTTTGCTAGTCTGTCGGTTGCTGATCAGTCTGTCAGGCCGAAGTTAAAAATAGCATTTTCATCGTTAAACGCGCAGTTAGAATAGACGCATCTTAAGAATATTTGTTCTCGTTTGTTTTTGTATTCTTTTCCTTTTTTCTTTCGTTTGTCATCGTTCCTTTTCGTTTGGTCGCCTTTTTCATTCTCTCTTGAGAATGGGTGCACAGCTAAACAAAACGGCAGCGAGAGTAAACATTTAAGATGGCGTTTCATTTCTTAATATCCTTTTCTGCATCGTGTGAAATATTGTCGAAATGATGAGGCAAAAAAGAAGGGAACACTTAAAGAAAGGAACGGCCCAATATTAGTGACGGTGGTGGGAAAACGATACGAGCGTTGCGTAAGTGAGGTGGTGGTCGCTCTTCTCTAGTGTGGATGGCGTCTTTTACTGACGAATCTTGCACAGAATACCTCTGAAAGAGCCATTTCGCTGCGATACTGTCGTTATAATAATAATGATGATGATGATGATGATGATGATGATGATGATGATGATGATGATGATGATGATGATGATGATGATGATGATATTAAAAATAATTTTACCGTTATTTTTCAGCGGCCGATAAGCATTTAAAGTCTCGGGCGTATGAATTGAAGACGTCTTTTGGCTAGATATACAAATGTTATATTTATTGTGAATTTTAATTTTAACTAATAACAAGCTTCTGAGATTTCAATTCGGGCGTCGGGAGATAATATTTTTTGCGTTTTGTTTGAGTAATTGAACCCCCCTCTCCAAAAAGTAACTAGTCACGTTAGAGAACAACATTAACCGTTATTTTTAGGCGGCCGATAAGCATTTAAAGTGTCGAGCGTATGAATTGAAGACGTCTTTTGGGTAGATATACATTTATATTAGATATACATTCATATATATATATATATATATATATATATATATATATATATATATATATATATATATATATATATAAAATTTTTCTTGATATAGACTGAACGTTTGATAACTTTGCATCAATTTATTAGACAAACATAGGAGGGGAATCTATCATCCTTTTTATTTTTTTATTTCGGTTTATCCTAGAAAACTTATACTATGTAATTAGGTAACATATGTATATATTAGGTACGTGCAAAATCATTGGCTGATTCCCAAATTGTAAAAACATTTTGACCCCCCCCCTTCACTTAAACATTCAGGAAATCAACAAATTTCAATGATATTTTTAATATTTATTAATCCACAATCACGGAATATAATAAAATCGTTTTTTCTTTTAAATCTTGGTGAAAATGTATTATTTTAACACAAAATACACCTTTACTAAAGTTATATTTTTATATATTAATTTTTAAAAATGCATTAATTTTTTTTAATTATAAAAATGAAGCCTTGTAGATGTTAACACTTAAAAAAAATGTTTAAATATTTTTTTATGTATTACGAAAAAGACCCCTAAATACCGTGTTAACACTATAACTCGAAGAAAAATTGATTTTTTGAATTAGCGATATTATCATTGAGTAAAGCATTGTTTAATCAATATTTTCACCAAAAAATAATAAAATTGCAAAAAATATTTGATGTGATTTTAATGATTAGAGTTTCTGGGAAAATAAAAAATGCGACATAATTATATTTCCATTTCATACATGAACGTGGCATCATCAGCGCAAGAAATGTTTTTTTTAATGAATAATTGTCAGTGTAATCATTGACTTTAATTTACTTTTTCACACTTAAAATAAAAATTCCACTTTATTTTAAAAAGAATCAATGTTACGACACGCTAAGAATAAATCGAGTAACTAAAGTTTTAAATCATGTAAAAAAATGATAAAATTGGCGCAGTTCGTAACGTAAAAATAATTTTTAACATTTAAAAAAAGTTTTATTTCAAATTCTAAGAAAAAACAGACGTCATCAATAATTAAAAACTAATACCAAGTTAAATATGAACCTTTTTAGTTAAAAATTAAATAAGATGTTAATTGCGTACATCACAAATATTTAAATTAAATAAGCATTTCCCTTTTTATTTTAACAAAATAAGGGTACTTAAATTGGTTTGTAGCGTTAAAAAGAATAAAGAAATTAATAGATAATAATTTTTCAACTCCTATAAACTATTACAAAACCATTTTTATATATAAAGTTAAAAATGATAAATTATGACATTTTTGTCTTCTATATATTTTGCATAGCGATGGTCAATTAGTAAACAAAGTTGTTTGCCGATTATGTGACACCGGATTTTACTAATTTATGACTTTTGGGGAATAATTTTGCAAATTTTTAGTAAAATGTGGGATTATATATATATATATATATATATATATATATATATATATATATATATATATATATATATATATATATATATATATATATATATTAAAATTCAGTATCTCACGACAATAATTTAATAATTATCTTTGAAATAGTTCCCAAAAATTTATATTTATCTTTCAAGGAATTTTTACAAGTAATTTTCTCAAAGTTCAAAATTCACCGTGATTACATATTTCATTATAATTTATTTTTCACACGTAAATATGTAGTTTTTTTTCGTTTAGAGATTAAGTTTAGGCTTTTATCTTTCAAACACAATCAAAGTTTACACGGAAACTAATTAAATACTTAAATAATTAATGATAAGCCCTATTTATTTATTTTTTATTTATTCATTATTATTATTATTATTATTATTATTATTATTATTATTATTATTATTATTATTATTATTTATTTTTGTTTTTATTTTTTTCGTAAATGTTTCTTTATGTATGTGTGATAGTGCACTTTGAACCTACTGAAAATGAGAGAAACACTATCCCTGTGACAGGATCACAGGTAAACTAAGCCTGGGGATGGTGTTGCCACAAACACCAAACCATAATTAATGTCTATAAATACAAATAAACGCCATGGGACGCAGAAGAAAGATCTGAGTGTCATGAATGCGAATGTTGGCTCCTTTAATTTCAGGAACAAGACCACGGACAAAAAACAGGTAGGTAACCCATCAAATTCCAAATATGATAAGGACACTGACTAAACACAAGAATTCAAGAATGAAAATAACAGACCAAAAAGCCAAAGAAAGAAATGGACCACAAAAGAGAACAGACTGGTATTGGAATGCTACTACAAAAGCCGCTACCCCACAGAAAGAGGATATCGGAAACGAATGTAAGATCTATGGGACATTTCTACTGACTACCATAAAACAGCACAAAGGATAGAAGATCAAGCAAGACAGATACTCAAGAGAGGGTGGTTCTCGGAGATGGAATTAACGGAAATTAAACAAAAGATAAATGGCGTGACACCACTTGACGAAAACTCCCAGGAAAAAAGACGGGAAAAACATAAACACAGAAACTGAAGAGGACGAAGACGACGAAACTATAGAACTATCTGAGGAAGAAGCAAGAGAAGTGGAAAACATCAAACGATTAATGTCCAAGAACAAAACAAAACTTCCATCCCTAAGGAACGAAGACTGGAATAAGTTAAAAGTTGAAACAGAGAAAGTAAACAGAGTACTCACGTACATCCCAACAGACACTATCACAGATCTAAACAACTTGATATATGCGGGGGCAAAATCAATAAGTATGAAACTAAAAAGGGAAAAGAAGACTGACCAAAAGAATGGACAGACGAAATCTGGATGGGAGATCAGACTGGAAACCCAGATCACCAAACTTCAAAAGGAAGCTAAAACCGTAAATAGGATGAAGGATAACAGTAAACGATGGAAGAGCAGAAATCTGAATCGCAAGGAAAGACTAAATAAGAAACATGAAAAACTAAAACAAAAGATAGCAGCAAAAGTCGGAAGATTGAGACGATACAGATACAAATCGGAACAGTACAAACAGAATAGGACCTTTGAATATAATGAACGCCAGTTTTACAAAAACGTAAACGGAGAAAGAACAACATCAGAACAACCGGACCCGACACAAACAAAACATTTCTGGAGCAAGATATGGGAAAATGCTGAAGATCACAACAAAAATGCTAAATGGCTGAAAGACATGAAAGATAAACTTCTAGAAATTGAAGAAGCAACGGAAACAGAAATTAATGAAGAAACTATTAAGACAACACTAAAGAAAATGGCAAACTGGAAAGCACCAGGTCACGATGGAATACATGCGTACTGGTTCAAAAAATTCACGACCCTACATGAAAGGCTAGCACAGAAACTGAGAGTATGTATCCATAAAACAGACGTACCAGAGTGGATGACCAAAGGAAGGACAACGCTCATACAAAAAGACGCCAAGAAGAGAACGACCCCAAGCAATTACAGACCAATAACCTGTTTACCGACAATGTGGAAAATCCTAACCGCACAACTGAGAGAGCAAATTTACCATTTCCTGAACAGTCGTCGACTACTTCCCGAGGAACAAAAAGGATGCCAGAAAGGGAAAAGAGGGACGCATGATCTGTTATACATAGATCAAAAGATCCTGAAAGAAGTTAAAAGCAAGAAAAAGAACATATCTATGGCATGGCTTGACTACAAGAAAGCGTACGACAGAATCCCTCAAGCATGGATAATTGAATGTTTAAAAATGTACAAGATACCCAACAGGATTATTAATTTCATACAAGAAAGCAATAGAAACATGGAGATTAGAACTGACCGCTGGAGGACAATACTTGACGGAGATAAAAATACAGAGAGGCATTTTCCAAGGAGACTCCCTATCACACTACTGTTTATCATAGCCAGGATGCCACTCAACTACATACTCAGGAAATGTGATGCCGGATACAAGTTCACAGGTAGAGAACAACGAATAAACCATCTTATGTACATGGACGACCTGAAGCTATTTGCAAAAAGCAAAAAGGAACTGGAAAAGCTGATAAATACGACCAGAATCTTCAGTCAGGACATTCAAATGGAATTCGGAATGGAAAAGTGTGCATTGCTAGAGATTAAAAAAGGAAAGTTGGAGACGACTGAGGGCATGGAACTGCCCAACCAAGAGCAGATGAGGGCGCTGGATGAACAAGAGAGCTATACATATTTGGGAGTTTTGGAAGCAGACACAATCAAATCAACAGAAATGAAAGAAAAGATTGGAAAAGAATACCTGCGAAGAACAAGAAAGCTCTTAGAAACAAAATTATATAGCAGAAACCTAATCAAAGGAATAAATACCTGGACAGTATCACTGATAAGATATTCTGGATCATACATAAACTGGACTAAAGAAGAACTCAGGCACCTTGATCAGAGGACTAGAGAATTAATGACTATGCACAATGCACTACATTCAGAAGACGATACAGACAGACTCTACGTGAGGAGAAACGAATGGGGAAGAGGACTGGTACGTATAGAAGACTGTGTGGACGACACTAAAAAAGAGCTGGAGAAATACATAAACCAGAACACAGCAAGAGATACCGTCCCAACGAACAACGCAGGAAGCATCGAAACTGGACACAAACAGACAAGAAAAGAAAAATGGGAAGAAAAACAACTACATGGACGCTTCATAAGACTCACAAGAGAAGAAACCAACGTAAATAGCTGGACATGGCCAAGATAAGGAAACTTGAACAGAGAAACGGAATCTTTACTGATGGCTGCGATTAGGACAAACTACATTAAAGCTAAAATAGATAACACCCAGGAAAACAATAAATGCAGACCGTGTGGACAAAGAGACGAAACGGTAAATCATATAATAAGTGAATGTAGCAAACTCGCTAAAAAAAAGTACAAGAACAGACATGATTGTGTTGGGAAAGTAATACACAGGGAACTGTGCAAACAATTGAATTTCGAATATGCAGACAAATGGTACAAACATAAACCAGAAACAATACTGGAAAACGAAAAACACAAAATCTTCTGGGATATGGATATACAAACAGATAAACTCATACAAGCAAGGAGACCTGATGTTATTATAATAGACAAAAAGGCAAAATCTTGTAAAATCGTAGACTTCGCCGTTCCAGCAGCCCACAGAGTGAAGATCAAAGACACGGAAAAACGAAATAAATACACAGAACTAGCCAGAGAACTGAAAGGAATATGGAGCATGAAGAAAGTTAGTATAATACCAATAATCGTAGAAGCACTAGAAACAATCCCAAAAAGCCTGGAGAAAAGACTGGGAGAAATTGGAATCAAAGGGACTATCGAAACCATACAAAGGACGGCAATGATCAAAACAGCTGCAATCTTAAGGAAAATCCTTGAATGCGGAAACTAACACACATAATCTACAAAGGCTACCCAGTCACAAGGAATTTACAACGGAGAAAATCAAAACCACACGAAGAACACCACAACAAAGGCCAAGGAACAGAAACTGCAAGAAACAGCACTTCATAATCTCCCCCCCCCCAATACATTACACCGGCCTCAGCTATCACTACACAAAAATAAACCAAAGAAACAGATATTACAAGAAACACTATAAGCTCCTTCCTCTCCCCCCTCCCCCCAAAATTAAAAAGAATTTAAAAAAAAAATTTTAAATAAGGAAAGAGAAAAGGAAAAAAAAGGAATTGAAAGGAACAAATTTAAAAATTAAAATAAAATTTAAACTTAAAAAAAAAAATTAATTGAAAGAAATATTATTTTTTTTAATTTATTTATTTATTCATTTATTTTTTTTAACTGGTGCCGACCTAGGCTGACACCAGACAACATATTTGTAGAGGGTCGAGGAGGAGGAGAAGACCGAGGAGCGACAGCACAAACCAGACCTCCACTGGAAAAGTGCAGAGAATGCTGGGGCCTTGGGGAGGCTTATTGCCACCCAAATCCAAGAGAAGACCAATTGTCTTTACCAACAAGAACTCAATGGTAAGAGGCTGTTGCGATAAGAGGTGAAGAATACTGGAAGTCTAGGGAGACTTGTTGTCACTCAGACTCCAGAGAATACCACTGGTTATTGTCGGTGAGCAATCACTGACGATGATCTGTGTGAGAAATAATAATAATAATAATAATAATAATAATAATAATAATAATAATAATAATAATAATAATAATAATAATAATAATAATAATAATAATAATAATAATAATAATAATAATAATAATAATAATAATAATAATAATAATAATAATAATAATAATAATAATAATAATAATAATAATAATAATAATAATAATAATAATAATAATAATAATAATAATAATAATAATAATAATAATAATAATAATAATAATAATAATAATAATAATAATAATAATAATAATAATAATAATAATAATAATAATAATAATAATAATAATAATAATAATAATAATAATAATAATAATAATAATAATAATAATAATAATAATAATAATAATAATAATAATAATAATAATAATAATAATAATAATAATAATAATAATAATAATAATAATAATAATAATAATAATAATAATAATAATAATAATAATAATAATAATAATAATAATAATAATAATAATAATAATAATAATAATAATAATAATAATAATAATAATAATAATAATAATAATAATAATAATAATAATAATAATAATAATAATAATAATAATAATAATAATAATAATAATAATAATAATAATAATAATAATAATAATAATAATAATAATAATAATAATAATAATAATAATAATAATAATAATAATAATAATAATAATAATAATAATAATAATAATAATAATAATAATAATAATAATAATAATAATAATAATAATAATAATAATAATAATAATAATAATAATAATAATAATAATAATAATAATAATAATAATAATAATAATAATAATAATAATAATAATAATAATAATAATAATAATAATAATAATAATAATAATAATAATAATAATAATAATAATAATAATAATAATAATAATAATAATAATAATAATAATAATAATAATAATAATAATAATAATAATAATAATAATAATAATAATAATAATAATAATAATAATAATAATAATAATAATAATAATAATAATAATAATAATAATAATAATAATAATAATAATAATAATAATAATAATAATAATAATAATAATAATAATAATAATAATAATAATAATAATAATAATAATAATAATAATAATAATAATAATAATAATAATAATAATAATAATAATAATAATAATAATAATAATAATAATAATAATAATAATAATAATAATAATAATAATAATAATAATAATAATAATAATAATAATAATAATAATAATAATAATAATAATAATAATAATAATAATAATAATAATAATAATAATAATAATAATAATAATAATAATAATAATAATAATAATAATAATAATAATAATAATAATAATAATAATAATAATAATAATAATAATAATAATAATAATAATAATAATAATAATAATAATAATAATAATAATAATAATAATAATAATAATAATAATAATAATAATAATAATAATAATAATAATAATAATAATAATAATAATAATAATAATAATAATAATAATAATAATAATAATAATAATAATAATAATAATAATAATAATAATAATAATAATAATAATAATAATAATAATAATAATAATAATAATAATAATAATAATAATAATAATAATAATAATAATAATAATAATAATAATAATAATAATAATAATAATAATAATAATAATAATAATAATAATAATAATAATAATAATAATAATAATAATAATAATAATAATAATAATAATAATAATAATAATAATAATAATAATAATAATAATAATAATAATAATAATAATAATAATAATAATAATAATAATAATAATAATAATAATAATAATAATAATAATAATAATAATAATAATAATAATAATAATAATAATAATAATAATAATAATAATAATAATAATAATAATAATAATAATAATAATAATAATAATAATAATAATAATAATAATAATAATAATAATAATAATAATAATAATAATAATAATAATAATAATAATAATAATAATAATAATAATAATAATAATAATAATAATAATAATAATAATAATAATAATAATAATAATAATAATAATAATAATAATAATAATAATAATAATAATAATAATAATAATAATAATAATAATAATAATAATAATAATAATAATAATAATAATAATAATAATAATAATAATAATAATAATAATAATAATAATAATAATAATAATAATAATAATAATAATAATAATAATAATAATAATAATAATAATAATAATAATAATAATAATAATAATAATAATAATAATAATAATAATAATAATAATAATAATAATAATAATAATAATAATAATAATAATAATAATAATAATAATAATAATAATAATAATAATAATAATAATAATAATAATAATAATAATAATAATAATAATAATAATAATAATAATAATAATAATAATAATAATAATAATAATAATAATAATAATAATAATAATAATAATAATAATAATAATAATAATAATAATAATAATAATAATAATAATAATAATAATAATAATAATAATAATAATAATAATAATAATAATAATAATAATAATAATAATAATAATAATAATAATAATAATAATAATAATAATAATAATAATAATAATAATAATAATAATAATAATAATAATAATAATAATAATAATAATAATAATAATAATAATAATAATAATAATAATAATAATAATAATAATAATAATAATAATAATAATAATAATAATAATAATAATAATAATAATAATAATAATAATAATAATAATAATAATAATAATAATAATAATAATAATAATAATAATAATAATAATAATAATAATAATAATAATAATAATAATAATAATAATAATAATAATAATAATAATAATAATAATAATAATAATAATAATAATAATAATAATAATAATAATAATAATAATAATAATAATAATAATAATAATAATAATAATAATAATAATAATAATAATAATAATAATAATAATAATAATAATAATAATAATAATAATAATAATAATAATAATAATAATAATAATAATAATAATAATAATAATAATAATAATAATAATAATAATAATAATAATAATAATAATAATAATAATAATAATAATAATAATAATAATAATAATAATAATAATAATAATAATAATAATAATAATAATAATAATAATAATAATAATAATAATAATAATAATAATAATAATAATAATAATAATAATAATAATAATAATAATAATAATAATAATAATAATAATAATAATAATAATAATAATAATAATAATAATAATAATAATAATAATAATAATAATAATAATAATAATAATAATAATAATAATAATAATAATAATAATAATAATAATAATAATAATAATAATAATAATAATAATAATAATAATAATAATAATAATAATAATAATAATAATAATAATAATAATAATAATAATAATAATAATAATAATAATAATAATAATAATAATAATAATAATAATAATAATAATAATAATAATAATAATAATAATAATAATAATAATAATAATAATAATAATAATAATAATAATAATAATAATAATAATAATAATAATAATAATAATAATAATAATAATAATAATAATAATAATAATAATAATAATAATAATAATAATAATAATAATAATAATAATAATAATAATAATAATAATAATAATAATAATAATAATAATAATAATAATAATAATAATAATAATAATAATAATAATAATAATAATAATAATAATAATAATAATAATAATAATAATAATAATAATAATAATAATAATAATAATAATAATAATAATAATAATAATAATAATAATAATAATAATAATAATAATAATAATAATAATAATAATAATAATAATAATAATAATAATAATAATAATAATAATAATAATAATAATAATAATAATAATAATAATAATAATAATAATAATAATAATAATAATAATAATAATAATAATAATAATAATAATAATAATAATAATAATAATAATAATAATAATAATAATAATAATAATAATAATAATAATAATAATAATAATAATAATAATAATAATAATAATAATAATAATAATAATAATAATAATAATAATAATAATAATAATAATAATAATAATAATAATAATAATAATAATAATAATAATAATAATAATAATAATAATAATAATAATAATAATAATAATAATAATAATAATAATAATAATAATAATAATAATAATAATAATAATAATAATAATAATAATAATAATAATAATAATAATAATAATAATAATAATAATAATAATAATAATAATAATAATAATAATAATAATAATAATAATAATAATAATAATAATAATAATAATAATAATAATAATAATAATAATAATAATAATAATAATAATAATAATAATAATAATAATAATAATAATAATAATAATAATAATAATAATAATAATAATAATAATAATAATAATAATAATAATAATAATAATAATAATAATAATAATAATAATAATAATAATAATAATAATAATAATAATAATAATAATAATAATAATAATAATAATAATAATAATAATAATAATAATAATAATAATAATAATAATAATAATAATAATAATAATAATAATAATAATAATAATAATAATAATAATAATAATAATAATAATAATAATAATAATAATAATAATAATAATAATAATAATAATAATAATAATAATAATAATAATAATAATAATAATAATAATAATAATAATAATAATAATAATAATAATAATAATAATAATAATAATAATAATAATAATAATAATAATAATAATAATAATAATAATAATAATAATAATAATAATAATAATAATAATAATAATAATAATAATAATAATAATAATAATAATAATAATAATAATAATAATAATAATAATAATAATAATAATAATAATAATAATAATAATAATAATAATAATAATAATAATAATAATAATAATAATAATAATAATAATAATAATAATAATAATAATAATAATAATAATAATAATAATAATAATAATAATAATAATAATAATAATAATAATAATAATAATAATAATAATAATAATAATAATAATAATAATAATAATAATAATAATAATAATAATAATAATAATAATAATAATAATAATAATAATAATAATAATAATAATAATAATAATAATAATAATAATAATAATAATAATAATAATAATAATAATAATAATAATAATAATAATAATAATAATAATAATAATAATAATAATAATAATAATAATAATAATAATAATAATAATAATAATAATAATAATAATAATAATAATAATAATAATAATAATAATAATAATAATAATAATAATAATAATAATAATAATAATAATAATAATAATAATAATAATAATAATAATAATAATAATAATAATAATAATAATAATAATAATAATAATAATAATAATAATAATAATAATAATAATAATAATAATAATAATAATAATAATAATAATAATAATAATAATAATAATAATAATAATAATAATAATAATAATAATAATAATAATAATAATAATAATAATAATAATAATAATAATAATAATAATAATAATAATAATAATAATAATAATAATAATAATAATAATAATAATAATAATAATAATAATAATAATAATAATAATAATAATAATAATAATAATAATAATAATAATAATAATAATAATAATAATAATAATAATAATAATAATAATAATAATAATAATAATAATAATAATAATAATAATAATAATAATAATAATAATAATAATAATAATAATAATAATAATAATAATAATAATAATAATAATAATAATAATAATAATAATAATAATAATAATAATAATAATAATAATAATAATAATAATAATAATAATAATAATAATAATAATAATAATAATAATAATAATAATAATAATAATAATAATAATAATAATAATAATAATAATAATAATAATAATAATAATAATAATAATAATAATAATAATAATAATAATAATAATAATAATAATAATAATAATAATAATAATAATAATAATAATAATAATAATAATAATAATAATAATAATAATAATAATAATAATAATAATAATAATAATAATAATAATAATAATAATAATAATAATAATAATAATAATAATAATAATAATAATAATAATAATAATAATAATAATAATAATAATAATAATAATAATAATAATAATAATAATAATAATAATAATAATAATAATAATAATAATAATAATAATAATAATAATAATAATAATAATAATAATAATAATAATAATAATAATAATAATAATAATAATAATAATAATAATAATAATAATAATAATAATAATAATAATAATAATAATAATAATAATAATAATAATAATAATAATAATAATAATAATAATAATAATAATAATAATAATAATAATAATAATAATAATAATAATAATAATAATAATAATAATAATAATAATAATAATAATAATAATAATAATAATAATAATAATAATAATAATAATAATAATAATAATAATAATAATAATAATAATAATAATAATAATAATAATAATAATAATAATAATAATAATAATAATAATAATAATAATAATAATAATAATAATAATAATAATAATAATAATAATAATAATAATAATAATAATAATAATAATAATAATAATAATAATAATAATAATAATAATAATAATAATAATAATAATAATAATAATAATAATAATAATAATAATAATAATAATAATAATAATAATAATAATAATAATAATAATAATAATAATAATAATAATAATAAAAAAAAAAAAATAAAAAAAAAAAAAAAATGGAAATATTATTATGGAATGTAAAGAAGTAAAGGTGATTCACGTTATAATTGGAACGCTTGGAACCATAACGAAAAGCCACCATAAATGGCTTAAACCGATTAGCGAAAAATTTATTTTCCAATTCTGCAAAAGGCTTGCCTGTTAGGAACGGCGAAAGTGTTATGGTACAGCTTGAATATCTAAGGTCAACGGAATTGACTTGATGTTCAAAAAAAGAATACCCCAACTAAAAACATCCAAAAGTTGAGACTACTATGAAATAATAATAATAATAATAATAATAATAATAATAATAATAATAATAATAATAATAATAATAATAATAATAATAATAATAATAATAATAATAATAATAATAATAATAATAATAATGTAAGAAAAATTCCATAATCTGACACCCTCCTCCGAATATACAGTGTCACAGAAAGTAATCGGAGGATGGAAAGACAGATGAAAGAGATTAGCTTCTCAGACCTCCACTGGAAAAGGCACGAAGAATCCGGGGGGGGTGGCTTATGCCACTGATATTACACCAATTTATCAAAGGAAACGGTTTACTAAAAATCTGGGAAGACTTGTTGTCACTCAGACTCCAGGGGACACCACCTGTTTTTTCCAGTGAACGATCACTGATAATGACTCGTGTGAGAACATCTCATGAGTAAATACTACTACTACTACTACAATAATAATAATAATAATAATAATAATAATAATAATAATAATAATAATAATAATAATAATAATAATAATAATAATAATAATAATAATAATAATAATAATAACGAAAACAAAGCAGAACTCTTATCCTTAAGGGACGAAGAATAGAAGAAATTTAAATTAGAAACAGAAAAATATATCTCAACTGTTACTATCGTAGCCCTAAACAAGACCCAAATCAGAAACACACCTTGCTAAAAGAATGAGCCAACAAAACCCGGATGTGAAACCAAATTTAAAACCCAAATCAACAAACTACAAAGAGAAGCTAAAGTGGCAAATGAAGCGAAAGAAGATAGAAAACGATGGAAGGTAGTAAATGTGACTGATAAAAAGAAAAAAGACTAAACACAAAACATGAAGAACTAAAACAAAAGATCTAGCAAAAGATGACCAGTGCAAACAAAATAAGAGTTTTGGAAACAATGAAAGCCAGTTTTACCAAAACGTAAACGGTAGCAGAACAAGAACAGAACAACCAGTCTCGAAAGAAGCAAAGCACTTCTTCGTCAATAGATGGGAAAAACTACAAAACAAGAAGAGAAATGATAAATGGATGAACAACATAAACTTGAAGAAGAAACAGATAGCAAAATTAATAAAGAAACATTCAAAGCGATCCTAATAAGAATGGCAAACCGAAAGGCACCAGGCCATGATGGAATGAATGCATAGTGGTTTTAAATGTTCACGACTTAAAGGCTAAGAAAAAACACGAGAATATATATATATATATATATATATATATATATATATATATGTATACTTAAAACAACCCTCTCAGAATGGATGACTAAAGGAAGAACTACATGAATACAAAAAGACACCGAGAAGGGAACGATCCCTAACAACTACAGACCAATAACCTGCTTGCGGAAAATTCTAGCGGCACAACTAAGAGAACAGATCTACGACTCTCTTAACAATTGTGGATTACTCCCCGTGGAACAAAAAGTATCTCGAAAAGCGACAAGAGGGAAACATAAGCTGTTTTACATAGATCAAAAGATCCTGAAGCAGGTTTTAAAAAAAAACAGAAAAAGAAAATCGCCAATGGTTGACTACAAGAAAATCTACAACAAAATCCCTAAGCTTAGATAATATCAATTATATAAAGAAAGCATCGGAAACATTGAAACTGAAACTGACATCTGGAGAACAACATCTGACTGAGATAAGAATACAGAGAGACATTTTCCAGAGAGACTTTCTATCACTACTACTGTTTATCATAGCCATGATGCCACTCAACAAGATACTCAGCAATTGTAATAACAGTTCACAGACACAGAAGAAAAAATAAGCCACCTCATGTAAATAGATGGTTGTAAGTTATTTACAAAAAACACAAACAATGAACTGGAAAAACTGATAAACACATCGTGTTTTTTCCCACCTTTTCATCGTTCATATAAGTAAAAAACAAAATATCTACACTGCGATAAGATTTTATAATTTAATTTTACGATCTGTCAATCACGTTTTATATTGAGTTTATTGTCATCATAATATCCGTTATCAAATATGAATTCGTCAGCTTAGAAACTAAGAGTTGCAATCTTTTACATCTATTGTACTAATTCATATACCGTACTAGCAGCGCTACCCAGCGTTTCTCAGGTTGCGCGGGAATTGAGGGGGTTACGGTTAGGGTGAGGGGTCGGCTAAAAGTAAAGTAAGGACTAAGAAATTAGGACAGTATACCTAAACATTCTTTTTCTAAATATAATCACCTTTTAATTTTTTAAACCTCAGCTTACAAACGGTTTATTTTCAATTGTTTTAAATTTGACCATGTGACCTCCCGGTTTTGAATTTGCTTGTTCCTTATTTCCCCTTCTTTTAATTATTTCCTAATATGAATATCTGAGTGAAAGATCATACTTTTTTCTCACCTGATGAGATCTTAGTTTCTAATAATTATTGATCGATAACATCGACATGCTAGTGAAGCGGCTTCATGTACATGTTTGCATGAATAAATAAATATATATATATATAAATAGCTCTATTTATTATTGAGCACTGTTATATAAGCCCAGTTGAAATTCTGTTGATTTTTATCCCGTGGATGTCTACTTTACTTTACCTGGATTACTATATATATATATATATATATATATATATATATATATATATATATATATATATATAATGGCGTATTAGTGATTTCCCCACATGTGAGTTTTCTCTTTTCTATGTTTTTAATTTGCTTTCACTCAAAAACGACCCACTGTATAGTGTAGGGTTTTTCAAGACACTTTAATCCAATAACTTTTTACTCTTTGTGAATTTTTCTGATGATTTTGTAGTATTGCAGAGACGATATTGACATAAAAATGTTTGGCTCACGACAAATGAAACGGACCGTAAACAATATATCTCACAGAAATGTTATGTTTTGTCGAAGTGTGAAAAAATAAAAATAAAAATGATAAAATAATAAAATAAAAACATGTTTAGTGGAATATAAGATAGACATGACTTATATATATATATATATATATATATATATATATATATATATATATATATATATATATATTATATAAATATATTTTACATATATATGTATATAATATATATATATATATTATATAAATATTTATTACATATATATGCATATAATATATATATTATGTAAATATATATTACATATATATATATATATATATACATATGTATATATATATTATATAAATATATTTTACATATATATGTATATAATATATATATATATATATTATATAAATATTTATTACATATATATGTATATAATATATATATTATATAAATATATATTACATATATATTATACAGGGTGGGCCAAAATAAGGGTCCTATCTTTAAATTTGAATAACTTGAATTTGAATAACTTCCACAAAATAAAAGTTAAACTCACCAAACTTTATGTGTGTGTAGACTGACCCTTCCGAGATTTTTTGAAATAAACAAAACAAATTTTAGCCGAAAAATACTTCTTAAAACTTACAAAAACTAAAGTATTGTTTTTTACACTGTTTTGAGTTTTTTAAGCAAAAATAATGTTTTCTAAATGAGGGTACGTTCCTTAGGGCTAATACGGCTCATGCTTGCTTCGGAAGGGGTCCTTTACTTATTCTAAAAAAAAAAAAAAAATCAATAAATAAAAAAGTTATGAATTTTTAAAAATAGGACCCTTATTTTTGCCCACCCTGTATATATATATATATATATATATATATATATATATATATATATATATATATATATATATACATATATAAATGCAGGCCTCGTTGAAGACTATAGACTTTCTTTTTTGTAATTTCTTTGTTAATTTCTCGACGCTGCGAGCAAGTTTTCTGTTTTCGGGTGTTAATTTAAATATTGCAGCTCCAAGTGTTTCATCGGCCATATATAACTTACTTTCTTTTTCACTTTACTCATTGTTACTTTTTAATCTTGCATTGTCGATAGGCTGACCGTGTCCAACTGCTGACCCATCGACACAAGGTCTCTGCCATCTGTTCTGCTGCAGTGACGACTTCAATGATTTGGGCATGCAGCTGGTTGCCCGGGGTGAGAGTGTATTCGCGATGTTAGCCTCTCTATCTCTATGCCTAGGTGGCGCAATCGTGTCGGTGTACAGCTAAGGAACTGGACAGCAACCACCAAGGAGGAATTAATTGAACTCTTAGACCCACAGGTGGTCTGCCGTCAACATTGGAATCACAATTGGTGTGTCATCTTGGCGACCTTGCTCAAGGTCGCCGTTAATCGGCCGCAATGATTCGCGATGTAGTGCAGTAAGGAAAGAAGCCGTCTCAACCCGCCGTTGCACGAACAGCACATTTTTAAAACGGGGGCATAACTCGTTATTAGTAAAATCTGTTTTTATGATTATATTTTTACTGTTGAATATTTAAAAAAAAACTTATGCATTATCATTCCCATCATATTAAAAACGTCTGTGTATTAGATCGATGAAACTATTTATAATATTTTATTTATTTGACAAAATCTTTTATTCGCATCAAATTGATATATATACTCATCGCGTCGTTCTTTCTTTATCCAAATATTTTCGCTGACGTTTCATGACCTCACAAAACCTTTCGAGCAAATTCTGTTCCTGCACGTCATTCAAACAGTTGACGGAGCCAATCGTCATTTTCCCTCCCAAGTTTGTTTATTATTTGAATAGAATCTTCCTTGAAATTTTTCGACTAATTCATCATTTTTGAAGTTTTAGGGTCTTCAAGGGCATCCATTGTCATCGGGCTAAAAAATTACCTTTCTCCATCAACACAAACTATTTATTGTTGTTATATATAGCACAGTAAGGGTGTTCTTAAGTGTTTACGGTATGTCCACTTTTAGCTGCAGAATCAGCTCGACGTATTTCTGTAGTCGCTGTGGTGAGGTGGCAGTCGAAGTTTGCACTGTCGTTGTTCGTTTCTTCTTCTTCTTTTTCTTCTTCTTCTTTTTCTTCTTCTTCTTCTTTTTCTTCTTTTTTATTTATTTTTCTTCTTTTTCTTCTTCTTTTTCTTCTTTTTTTATTTCTTCTTCTTTTTCTTCTTCTTTTTCTTCTTCTTTTTCTTCTTTTTTATTTCTTCTTCTTTTTCTTCTTTTTTTATTTCATCTTCTTTCTTCTTCTTCTTCTTCTTCTTCTTCTTCTTCTTTCTTCTTCTTCTTTTTCTTCTTTTTCTTTCTTCTTCTTCTTCTTCTTCTTCTTCCTTTTCTACTTCTTTTTCTTTCTTTCCCAATTTCTTCTTCTTCTTCTTCTTCTTTTTCTTCTCCTTTTTCTTCTTCTTTTTCTTTTCAATAGCACCTTTCATAAACGTTATTACAAAAGAAACTTCACAAATGCAATTGTGTTTTAAAAATCTCTTTTGGGTTTTATTTTTTCTACAAAATACATACATAAAACAATCACTAATCTCCTTCTTCATGGGGTGGGGGAGGAGACAGCTATCCAAAAGACCAACTCCTCTCTCTGGCGGTTCAATCGAAAGCGAGCGATCCTCTCTCCTCATTCGCCACGTCACTTTAGTCTCTTCCTGTCTGTGTGACGTCATCGCTGGGGCATGTAGTGGTTACGTCTTATACTTAGAAAATCTACTCACCCTAATTATCTTGCTACATATCGAGCGGGTTTTGTTGAAGCGCCAATTGGGCAGTGTCTTTCTCACTTTTGAAAGATGAAAAACAGTCGAAATGAAGATGGAAGTCATTTACTATTCTTTAAAACTAGTTTAAAATGGAATCTAGAGGGCATTTCTGTTCAGTTAATTAGCATTGATAGTAGTGCTACATTTTCACTTAACGATGAGTAGTGTATAAACCATTATACACCCGTGCCGTCGTCTTCGTGGGCCCAAGTTCTTTTCGTCTGCTGATAAACCAACTCGGAATCCGATGTTTATGAAAAAGGTTTATTTAAAGACAGTCGATACACCACAGAGGCATGTATACGTGAGATATATATATAGAGAGAGGTGGAGATAGATAGATAGATAGATAGATAGATAGATAGATAGATAGATAGATAGATAGATAGATAGATAGATAGATAGATATCTTGTCTCGCTTCACCCAGTTACACTGTGGGCGCTGCCTCCCATTGGGGACAGCACTCAGACACGTCCTTTCTGTTTGAAGTCTCGCCGGCCAAAGAGACAGAAATTCCCCGGTCGGGAGTCACGTGGTTTCATTGACTTCCGTTCTGAGGACCTTTCATCCTTTAAAAGTTTCACTTGAAACTTTTCAACTAGAACACGGACTTCTCTATGTGACAGTAGTAGTAGTAGTAGTAGTAGTAGTAGTAGTAGTAGTAGTAGTAGTAGTAGTAGTAGTAGTAGTTGTAGTAGTAGTAGTTTCGGTCCCGATTATAAGACCATAAAATGCAGCTGGTGGAGAGACCACAGAGAGTTACACTTTAGTTACTGTAATTCCTAGGTTTATTCTGACCTGAAATTGTAGTCCATGTCCTCATTTACTTGCCTCCCCACGAGGGCAAAATTAGACACAATGTTGTTGTTTTTTATGTGAGGATATCCAGCTCCCTAGAAAGACGCACTCTGGATGGGAGAAACATTTAAATTGCCCCAGTCATGAAGGATTTATCCTCTCCTGGCAGAGGACAGAAAAGATACTACACTTTGATCCCAGTCCAAAGGTCGGAATTGTAGATCATGTTAGGCTGTCTATCTATGGGATAAACCTAATTATTTTGCCGGTCACAATATGTAAACTGCCTCTGACACTCTTCATGTAGGTTTTCGTCTCTACCCCACCCCATCCCCGAAATCCATTGTACCCAGTCCTCTCTACCTTTTTATCTGCCTACCCTATTTCCCAACCCTACCAACTATTCATCATTTCCTCAAACTGTTATGGATATGGCATTAAAATTAAACCCCGATTTGGGAGCTTTGAAGAATATGAATTCACCACTATTATTGCGCCTGCTCTAAAATCTACTCTAACCCCAAGAAGTGGTAGTACCTGTCAGGGTCCCATTTATCTGTTTACAGACTAATTGTTTAAAAATATATATATATGATAGATACTAGGCAAAGGTAAATAGATGAAATGACGAAACACATGTTGCGTCGGGAGAAAATGATCCGTGGACGGTTAACATACTGTAAAATCCAAGCAGGAAAATGTGGACCTCCTGGGATGATTCACATGGAAATGCAAGCGTGCTACGTCCTCTCTCACATGTACAAAACTAACTGCCCCCCTCTCTCTCTCTCTCTCTCTCTCTCTCTCTCTCTCTCTTTCTATCTCTCTCTCTCTTTCTCTCTCTCTCTCTCTCTCTTTCTGTTAGGGGTCACAGTAACAGATGAAGTGTGAAAAGGCAAACTAAAAAAAAGTAACCTTCCTTTTCTGTGTCCCTGTTTACTTGCCTCCACACGAAATTGACTCAGTCTAGAAGGATTTCTCCTTCACTGACTGAGGAGAGAAAAATATTAAGTATCAGAACAGATACTAGACTTTTCTTTCAGCCAAAAAGCCAAGCCTTTTTTTTTTCGTCACCATAAAGATGTTAAGAACGAAAGAACATGGTTAAAAAGAACATTCTCTGAAGTAGAAATTCGCACAATCGGTCTTTCCCCTTCAAAATGGTACCCCTCCCCAACAAGGTCACACAGAAATCTAATCGTCCTTCTTCTTCTTTTATCGTGTGAATCAGATGATTCTGGTGTTGGCATTAGTTTCTCCGATGTTTTTCTAGTTAGAAATCTTTCTGGAAAGACGTCGGGTACTTACGAGAAGGACCACGTGAAGGTTACCAACATCCCAAAGTGAAAGTGATACTGTGGAACCGACTGGATTCGAACTTGGAACACCCAGGTCTTCAGTTCGTGTCGTTATCTACTTAACCACCGTTGTCCTAAAGCGAAGTACTTTCGAATTCTTAAAAGAAACTGATTGGAAAACATATTTGCTTTCCAATGCTGCATATTTTGAAAGTATGCGCTTTTCAGTTCTCGTAGAAAAGAAAAAAAAGGACGAAAAAAAGGAAGAACGAAATAAAAAAGAAAAGAATAAAAAGAAAAAGAAGAAAGAAAACCGAACAATAAAACTACAAAAGAAAGTAAAAAAGAGAACAATTAAACAAACAAAACAGAAATAAAAAAGAAAGGAAAAAGTTTTAAAAAATTTTAACGATGGTTAAATTAAGATGTTTTTGTTACAATAGAATTGATTAGAACAAAGACTTTATCAGATAATGACTCTAGATTTAAGCATCATTTCGGGGACGAACCATGATTATCACTAGCCCAAAGTACTCCAGCAGTATCTCACGATACTACCAGACTAGTTTGAATTGTTGTCACTGTGGGATAGCCATATCTACACTAATCAAGTTAGAGCTTTCTATTAGATATTTTAATGTATTTCCTCTTATCTAATAAAGAAAGTTCAAGATTACTCAAGAATGCGGAGGTTGAGTTGAGGAAACTCAGCATCCCATAGACAGCGACCCTGGGCAAGGTAGCATGAGATGGCTCGCTACTCAGAGTTAAATTTTAAATTTAAAAATTTAAAAATTAAATTTAAAAAAAGCGATTTGGTTGTTATCAAAATGCACAAAGATCCTAAAATTTTATGATTATTGGAGTACTAATCCCAAAATTGACCGATTTTATCATGGACCCGTGGGACAACGGATAAAGTAATCAAGTAACAATCAGTTCTAACTAATACTAGTAATTTAACACAGAATGTTCCGTTAACGTTTTCCAACTTACCAGACTTTATTTCAAAATTTGGGCAAAATAATTTAATCACTTAATTTTTTTAGTTTGTCGGGCAAAAGTCTGTCAGCTGCAAGTCTGTTGTTCAGTAAATGAGAACCATTTGTAAGCTCTAAAATAATAAAACTAGGTTTATTGTTTTTACACAATATCGAGAAATCCTGATTCCTTATATATAATCGTGTCACAGTCCATAGTTTTCTTCGAAAGGCCACCGAGAGTTACTACAGGCCTGTTGGCTCGAAAATGACGTCACTGCATTGCGTGTCAAACAATGGCCGTCGTAATAATAATAAGGCATTTTGACTTCTCCATTCACTAAATAATCCATCAAAATTCAGGAAATCAACCAATTTTAATGAAATTTTCAGTATTTATTAATTAATGATTACGGAATATAATAAATCAATTGCTTTATTAGAAAGCTTGGTGCAAATGTATTATTTCCTGTAAACAAAAAAACAGTTATCCAAAATATCAAAACATTTCGCCTACTTCATTCACTAAATAATCCATCAAAACTCAGGAAATCAACCAATTTTAATGAAATTTTCAGTATTTATTTATTAATGATCATGGAACATAATAAATCTATTATTCATTAGAAAGCTTGGTGCAAATGTATTATTTCCTATAAAAAACACTATTACTAAAGTTATCCAAAATATCAAACATGTTGACCATACGATATTGTAAATATTTAAAACAAAGCATTAGAAAACTTTAAAAATTGCATGTAAAAAAAGAAAAGAAAGGAACACGATTCGAGTTATCCTGAAACTGATCTTTATTCAATATAAATTTATAGGAAATATTTAGTAGAATGTTTCTAATTTTCTTTTTCTGTTTAGTTTTTTCTTATTGATGTGATCATTTTTCATATCACAAAAATTGTTCAGTATAGAATTGGAGGAACTCCAGATAATCATTGAAAAAGTAGTGTCGTATTTCTGCTGTCATACGTAAACACTGATGTATAAAAATATATGACATATCTTTATTGTCGGTGGCGGTGAACGAGTGGGGGTTAGTGAGGGAGGAGAACACACGCACAAGAATTATACGGAGTGTTTTTCTCGGGTTCAAATTCTCCAATCGCCTGACAATATGAATTTCGAGTTTATATTATATATTAATTTATGATATCTACTTCTCCACCTGCAAACGCCAACTGTGGGACTTCGCTGTCAATGTAACCACACCCCGAGAGCGTTTACTCAGCGACGGGATATTTACTTCTACCGCTCACCTTTACGGGTAGTTTCAATCAACATTTTTTTATTCATGACAATCCACTGTGTTTGTTTTCTCTCAACCAGACAGATTGACTTCAATCAACGATCATTTGATTTCAGATCATTTGATTTTATGTTATGTTGTTTTTGTTCGGCCAGGTGCGTGTCCGTGTCAAGTGCGCCTACTGTTACCAGATGACCTTTTCGATACACCCAGCTTGGATATTTAACAGTAGTTTACCCCCAAACATAAAGATTAACCCGTGTTAACAAAATATCGTAGTCTGCCTTCATAAAGAAAACTTCATTTTCAGACTTCATGTGTTTGAAGTCGAACCACGTGATATATTCTGTCTTTTGTACTTTCCCAATTTGTTAATGCGCTCTGTTTACTTTTTCCTACACTTGTAGCAATACGCTTGACTTCCTTAAGATGATGATTTTCTTACGAAACTATTTTACTTTGTTTTTTTTGTGGATTCTCTGGACCACCAGTTTCGTAAACGTAAATAGATCTCTCGTTTCCGGGCCATTCTAGCATTTTAGTGGAATTAACCAATTTTCTTTATAGAATACTCTTCTATTTGGTATAGTGCAAATTATGTTTTTCATCTTAAGGTCAGATGAAGTTTGTTTTACTTTCTTGTGTAACTATTGGTTCGCGAAAGTCATGCAGCAGTGGAGAATTCCTCCACAATTGATTGACCATGTCCGAAGTTTTAACTTCGTTGCTGAACTTTATAGTGCAACGGTTGTTTATAAATAAGGTGCCCCCAGACATATGTTCATGCACTTCCTGATTATTTCAAGTTTAGTAAGTGATAAATCATACACCTACATTGGCCATGATAACTTAAGAATGAACCCGAAATAACAGCAAATATGAGACAAGAATAATAAAAAAATAATTAAAAAATCAATGTAACGGATTTTCTTATTAAAGAGCGATCTGTAAAAAGCGTTTGAGTTTTCGTTAATTGTAAATTTGTTTTGAATAGAGTCGAATTAGCTCAAATAGTTATCGGCATTTTTTCTGTATTTGTGCTGAGAGAAAAATGATTGAAAAACTGTACTTATTTCTTGTTTCTAGACACCGTTTACGAAGGGCGAGTCACATGACCTAAATATAAAAGTTTTAATATATAACCTATTTAGTAGCACGAGAGACCTAATCCGAATAAAAGAAATATTCTTAAACAGTTATATATCAACTATTTAAGACGGAAATGTTACTGTATCACCAATTAATATTAATGTGTTAGATTTACTGAATTGGCTTCCATTTTGAATTTACATTTATTGTTGAAAAAAATTTTTTCCCCGAGCGGAAAATATTCTAAGCAGGATACGTTGTATTTATAAAGAAAACCACTATAATTAGACAAAATATTGTTTCCAATAAAATGCATCAATGTTCCCCGAAAAAAAAAGCCAGACAGAATGAAATCCGATGTTTCATATTAGATTCTAGTAGAAAACCGACTAACTGGATTTTATAGGTATGTATATATTTTTTATATATTTGTATATAGAGAATTTATTCTTAAACTATTTAACCGACCATTATGAATTTTAGAATACAGCTACTAAGTTTAAGAGTGAGTAATGTAGGCTATATTTGGTTTAATAAAGTTATATTCTAAGGGGGCGAATAGAAAATGGAAAGTCTTCGTGGATATTCAGATACTTGTGAGTTTTTTTGTGAAATTTTAACAATAGGTATTAGACATAAATTAATAAATTTTCCTTCAATTTTTCCAATTTAAAAATTAAAATATTTCAGATTTGCATTAAATTTGAATCAATAGTCATTGGGAACCAGTTAAGCCAGATTCCATGAATTTTAATTTTTTCTTTAAACCCATTTAAGCTTACGCCTTACATTATAGACGTTTTCTAGAATCAAAAGTATGCAATGGATGTTGATTAAAATTGGAATAAGGATTCTAGACATAAGTTTTAGTAGCATTATATTTTTATTTTAATCTTCGTAAGGAGACATATAAGTGGTGCAAAACGGTTCTGTTCGTCTATGCTAGTATATATATATATATATATATATATATATATATATATATATATATATATATATATATATATATATATATATAGTTATAGTTATGCACAAACACATGTTTCGACGTGTTTATGACTCATCAGTGTGCCTAGATGTAGAGAGATTGAAATCGGGAACTCAGTGGTTGGCGTCCGGTGCTCTACAAACCGAGCAAACGAAACTACTAGTTACAGTAGGAGAAATTATATCGTATTTAAATGAAGCTGTTCATTTATTTTATTTTTTGCGATACGGATAACAGAAAGTACTCAATTTATTTAACGTGGCGTAGAGGTAGAAGCTCCGACTGTCAGCTCGACGGTTGCGTTTCAATCCCGGCTTGAGACACGAGCTGGTCTAGCCGCACTGAAGAGTCGTGATTCAGCAAAACAGTATACATATGGATGACTATTGAAGCCCCCGTTCTCGGGTAGAACTTATCGTAAGAGAATTGCCACTTGCTGAAAAGCCATAACTCATTATGTAAGTTCTTTGGATTTCTTGTTTATTTTTTTTTATATATTTAGCGAGTACTTTCGATTTGATTCGTCAAAAAAGAAAGAAAATGGAAACAGGAAATCCACATATACTAATTTGACCGAAACACTAAATAAACTATTCGGAAAATTGAAAAAATAGATAAAAAGTCTTATCAAGCAAAAACACTCCGTGTTATTTAATAATGTTTGCATAAATGAAAATATCGGCCTAAATACACACAATATATATATATATATATATATATATATATATATATATATATATATATATATATATATATATATATGTTTATATAAATGTATAATATATGAGTTATTTGTCACGCTGACATAGATATTCAAAGCCAACTTTTCTATCTAAAAAGTAAAAAAACTTCATAATATACTCAGTCATAGATATATACAAGCAACTTCATAAAGGACTACTAATTGGCATATACCTGTAAAAACTCATTAATTCACTATTTGTTTTTGTCTATTTTCTTATTGGATGATTTCTTTCATTTAACCCTAACCCTAACCCTAACCCCTAACCCAGAGTTCTATTTATTCATCCATATGTTCTACATTGTGCAGAATTGCGTAGCATTTTGGGTTAAAAAGTTCTAGCATCTACATTTATATATATATATATATATATATATATATATATATATATATATATATATATTCTATACATTCTATTAGACACAGACGAACAACACGGGTAAGGGGACATTTTTAATAACTAATATAAGTTAGCTAAACATTTATCTGTAATAAAACTTAGATCTAATATACGGAACGTTTATGTTTTTGTCTTTTAAGGGCAGTGGGGTCTGATCAACTCTGCTTGGAAGCCATGGAATAAAATGCTGTTTTGTTTTAAAATTCCCGAAACAGTTTTTTATGGTAAACAACTGATGACCCCTTAAATAATGTTAAGACTAGTGTACATTCTTGGAAGCAAACTAAAATAGTAACTACAAAAAATAAATTGACTTACATCAGTGATTTTCTACTGAACGACTTGGGACTAATTTTATTTCCGTATATAGTTTTAATGGTTGAGAAACTTCCGAGACTATATATATATATATATATATATATATATATATATATATATATATATAGGTAATATATTTCGTTGTACAGGATAAACTTCTTAACTAATAATTCGATAATTATGAATTTTTGAATATTTATTCTCAGCAACACAATGAGTAACATGGGTACATTATTTATTTTGTAAACTTAGGGTTGCGTCCACTAAACTCCACCCTGAATATAATAAAATATTAGTTACATACAAAAGAAATTGATTATAAAAAGAATTGCTCTACATCAAATTGTCGTTTATATTAATACATTTTTTTTAATTGATGCGCGCGCATGAACGTCAATAATAATATGTGTTTGGTAAAATCCTAAACTATTGAATTTACGATTATGATTTTTTTTTGCCACCAAAACTGTACCATAGACCCCCCTCCTCAGAAAGAAAGCAAAGTGTTTAAATTTAAAACTGATGCAATATAAATAATGGCCGATTTCAGAAATATATATTTATTCATGAAAATTTTTTCACCTTTCCCAAATGACGTGGAACTGTTGCAGTGCTGACAGCAACAGTCTGAGCCATTAAAACTTTGACGTGGATTTTGCTCAACAAGTGCTTGCAATTGTTGATTGTCAAGTTTACAAGACCGTCCTCTACCTTCTTTATCTCAAGGCTCCAATCTCAACTACGGAATTTCTGGAATCACCTTCCTACTGTCCAATCGATGGTTCACCTCTCCATGTCTATTGATATTAGCAGAAGTTTCGGAGGCATTGTGTCCTAGTTTGAACGCATGCAACATAAAAAGGCAAAGGTCATGTTCATAATTGAGGGTATTTTATGCTTCAAAAAAACTTTTTATCTGAAAAAAAACGTTACAAATTATTATTGAAAACTCATTAATTATTATATATGGTAAAAAATATTTAGCAAAAATAAACTACAAATTCTGTGTTAAATAAATTACATTTTAAAACCAAGCGCTATATATATGTAAAAAAAGGCAAACAGAAAGCAGATTTACATACAGGAGAAAAACAAGAAACGAGAGATTTGGCCGTCGCTTAACTTCAGTGATCTACGGGAACCGGTGTGTCAACGTGATTATGCCATATACGCACATCGACTAATATAGATTTTCGTACGTAATAAATAATAACAGTTTATTATTGTAATGCTACGTTAGAGTGATTGAACAAACACACACACACACACATACAAAACACACACACACCTATGCGTTTCTGTTGTAAAGGTCATGATTTGGCATAAATACGAAATTAACATAAAGGGAAGTAATCAGGTATTGACTATATACGAAAGTACGTATATAAGACGGGCAGTGATATTTGGACGTGAGGAAGAGTAAACGTCTCTACTTCCTACCGGATCCCTTTTAAACGCAAACCACTCGGCGTATTCTTAATTTAGTATGTCCTATGTAATTTAGGATATAACAGTTTCATTTTATGTATATAGAAGAAGTTGAAATATTTATTTCTAAAATCAAGGGACAAACTGATACGACGATCGAACGTGTGTGTTTGCCATGTTATTGTAGGCTGCACTTGTGCCTGATTTTCAGTTCGGTGCGTAAGCATTGTAAACTCCCTTCTGCCTCCGTACACATTTCGGGTTGAGCAGAAGTCTGCTGCCGGTTCCACCGGACCGTACAAGAGACCGATGCCAGGCGGTGAGGCATCGTGAAACGCGGAATGAAAAAAAAGAATCCAACCGTGCGTTGAATACAGACACATTATGCGTGACATACTTCTATCGGCGGCCAGAAATTGGCGAGGCGAGTCGACGGCGATAAAGAACAATACATTGACTCGAATCATCACCGCCCAACGCCAACTCTTTATATCTGCCAAGCCATCTTGGCGATAACTCGATCAATATGGGCCGGCCTGCATCCGGGTGGAAAGAGGCGAAACACGTTTCCTTGAACGGGTCCACTTCCGGTTGGGTCAGAATTGTCAACGCCGGATATAAGTATTGGCCTTCGTAGACCTTCATAGAAAACAGCGCTTGATGATGTGAGGCTTTGAGCTTTGCTTCCCTGAATCAGTCTTCTGCTTTGTTGGCCAACGACTTTGTCACCTTTGCTCGACGTTGAAATACATTTACATATTATTCGTTCGAAAATGGGACAGGCTTTTCAAGAGATCATCCAATATCTCCACACTCTTTGAAACAAGTTATACGACTACTACGACTACCACTACTACCACTACTACTACTACTACAACTAATAATAATAATCATAATACTACTACTACTACTACTACTACTAATACTAATAATAATAATAACAATCATTATAATAATAACAGTTATTATTATTTGTAGCCACTAGGAGTTCTTACGCAGGTCATCATAAGTGATTGCTAACTGATAATAACCGGTGGTGTTCCCTTGAGTCTGCGTGACAACAAGCCTCCCCAGATTTTCCATTACTCTCCACCTCTTTTCGATAACCATTGCAAATGACTTTGCAGTATCGCAATAAACGCTTACCATCGATTTCTCGCTGGTAACGACCATTGAGACCAATGGGATTTCGGTGGCAATAAGCCTCTTTAAGGCCCCAGTACTCTTCGCACTCTTCCAGTGGAGGTCTGGTTAGTGCTCTCCCCCCCCCCTGTTCTTTCTGTTGTTATGTTTTCTTCATATTGTAACTTCCATGTCATTGGTTACCGTTCGTAGTTTATGCTAGTTGGTTTCCGCATTCGAGGATTTTCCTTAAGATTATAGCTATTTTCATAATTGCCGTCCTTTGTATGGTCTCAGTGATTCCATTGATTCAAGTTCTCCCAGTATTTTTTCCAGTTTTTTTTTTACTGTTATTATTATTATTATTATTATTATTATTATTATTATTATTATTATTATTATTATTATTATTATTATTATTATTATTATGTTATTTCATAGTTGAATCCTATTACACAACTCGTTCTTATTAAATATTAGCTGTCCGTACCCAGCGTAACCCAGGATTCTGTTTACTCTCATGTTCATCTAATGTTTCGGTCAAATAGATGTAAATATGATCCATGGGTTTCTTGTTCCATTCTTTTTTTTTTTTGCAAGTACTTTCGATTTGAATCGTCAAATCATCTTCAGGCGGTATTAGTTTTAGTGTCTTTACTGTTGTGCTCATTTTTGAATTATAACGGCAAGTAGTTTATAACTTGAAAAGGCGTCTGTAAAGTTGAAATGTACATGAGAGCGTGATGGCGTTTTACACATATGAGAGATTTAAAAGTTTGACTGTTTAAACCGTTAAGAAATTGATGACGTTAAAGAAAGTGCATACAATTCAAATGCATAACTACCTAATGGCTAAAAATTTGGTAATGTTAATTATTATGCTAGACCCTTTAAAATGTTGCGACTAGTTTCATAATTGACATTATTAATTGTGGGATGTTTAGTTTTTATGTAGAGGGCTTCGAGTATTTTTAATTTTTTGATATTGGTATCGTGGTGTATTATTTTGGTATTGTTAACAAGGATGTTTCTATATTGGGAGGGGGTGCAATTATGTTTTTTTAGGTGTTGGCATATAGAGCTAGTGTCGGAGAGATGTAGGGTGAGTCTTCGGGATAGTGTTGTGGAAGTGAAACCTATGTAAGAATTAGTTTTTTTATAGTTGTCAGAGATACATTCTCCCATAAGGCATTGGAACTGATATATTACATTGGTTCTTCCTAATGTATTTTGGGTTTGAGAAGTGTTATTTTTAACAACATAGTTTGATGTTTTCACTTTTTTATAATAAATGATAAATCGTATTTTATCATCAGAATTGGTGGGGGATATATAGCAGTGTATTATATTTTTAAGAGCTTTTTCATCCAATTTAAAGTTTGGATGCATTTGGTTACAATAGAATAGATTTATGTAGTGGGAATTATTTAGCTTATCATTAGTAGGATTATCTACATTTCTAATCATTAATTTTATTTGTTCATCAACCATATAATTGGGAAATTGATTATTATTTGACCGAAACATTAGATGGACAATTCGGAAAATTGAAAAACTAAAAAAGTCGCATCAAACAAAACCACTCCGTGTTATTTAATAATGTTTTCCTAAATGAAAATATGCTGCCTAAATACACACAATATATATATATATATATATATATATATATATATATATATATATATATATATATATATATATATATATATATTTAGAATTTTCACTTAGAAGATAGTATATTCAGTGAATACCGGGATTAGTCTAATAAAAATAAGCTCGATGATACTCGATTACAGGGTACAGAGCATTTATATGTGTTTTTTAAGGTTTACCAAAACATTTCGTTCAAGAAATCATTCATCAAACAAAAGACTTTTTCCTTTCATAGTTTATTTATTTTTCAGATTTTTCAAAGTTAAAGAATTTTTTTCCCTACACGTGTTTCTCTACTCAAGCCGGTTCTTGCTTGGCAGTTCATCAGGGGAATTATGTTTTTGTTTGGGGGGGGGATACATTCATCGTTGTGCCGCCCGACGAGAAGGTGTATTCTCGCACATTGTTTCCGATTCTTTTAGACTAGATTTTTGTAGAAAACTTTTTTATAATAACATTTTATTTTTGATATATGAAAAGAAAATTTAAAATAATTTCTGCGGGATAGGTTTTTTTCGCTTCGTTAAGCAACAACACGATAATAATCGGCAGTTAATTAAATGAAGGATATTTCCCAAAATGTCCCAGACACTAGATAATTAATTTCTATAAAGCATAATTTTAATAATAGAAATTTTTAGAAACAGTATTTTGAATAAATAGTTTCTATCTACTAATTAAGATTTCTTCGTAAAATAAAGGAGAGTTTCTGCGAGATTGACGTTCAACTCGTCGTGTGTTTATTTCGAAGGGGAACAAGTCAGCCCTTGAAACAAGGCTCGTCTGACCGCTGGCATTCCGGACGAACATTTATGTTGATTTTCTTTGTGATCAATTAGATTTAGAATTCCCATACTATCATTGGATTGGAATGGTAACTTGTGAGCGGTATCTTGAATGGTTTAGGTTTTTGTTGGGGGGGGGGATTTTTTCATCATTGTGCCGCCCGACGTGAAAGTGTATTATTGCACATTGTTCCGTTTTTTTTTTGTTTTTATTTTTTTTGGGGGGGGGGGTTAATGCATTTGGGGCCGATTATTTGCTTGTTGGTTTGGTGGCAGAAATAATGCACGAGCTACTTTTCGAAGACATTTTCTAGGACTTTCTTTTTTTATTGTTGTTCTTTCTTGTTTTTTAATTTTAACTTTTATTTTTATTTTTTTCCTCTTCGCTTCTTAAGTGACCTCAACTATTGCAACGCCACATTGTGTATTGTCGGCAGTTGAAACCCTTATTCCAGACATTTAATTTCCCTGATGATCTGCCAAGCAAGTACCTGCTTGGTAGTGAAACACGTGTAGGAAAAACATTTAATTGTAATAAATAATATTTGTAAGAAAAAATCTTTAATAGTGATCATTGGTGTCCTGAAAGGAATGCTTTGGTAAGCCTTCATAAAATCGCATATATATATATATATATATATATATATATATATATATGTGTGTGTGTGTGTGTGTGTGTGTGTGTGTGTGTATAAAAAATCAATGTGAAAATTATATTTTTATATATTTTCACAATTTATTTTCTATATTTTGACGTTAGGAATATCAGTTTTCCCTTATATAGAAAAAAGTTTTTTTTCCAAGAAAGGAGAACAAAATTTTCAGCCGTAATTTTCGACCTTCGTCAGTGTACTGAAGAATTGTGGGTGCACAGTGGCAGTAAGAGAAAAAAAATAAGGGAAAAAAATCCAGTGAAATGATGATCACGCAGGTGTCTATCTCAATGGTCGAGTAGACCATAAATTTAGTAGACCATGTGTGACCTGGCATAAAAACTAGCAAACCTACCCGCCCTCCGGGCAGCAATTAATTGGAATGGGAGGCCGTTAATTAAAAACATAATTTTTATTCAGAGAATTCAAAAATGTTAACAACAAACTTAAATTACACCCCACCTCACTTAAAAATGAAATACTTTTTTTTACGGTCATTCTAACTTATTAGGGCAGCTAACTAAAATATTTTTTAACACTAATCCTAAGTTCGACTGGCAAAGTTGTAAAACCACACGCAATCGCCCCAAAACAATAACGTACAGAATTAATCTCCAATAGCAAAAAATGGTTAACTGCCATAAATAATAATAGAATAATAATAATAATAATAATAATAATAATAATAATAATAATAATAATAATTGTAATAATAATAATAATAATAATAATAATAATAATAATAATAATAATAATTGTAATAATAATAATAATAGTAATAATAATAATAATAATAATAACCTCTCTGATTCCAGGTATGACAAGGACACAGACCAGAGACAAGTAAACCAGAGCGAAAACAGCAAACTGGAAAGATATAGAAAGAAATGGACCATGAAAGAGAACAGACTGGTGATGGAGTGCTACTATAAAAGCCGCTACCCTATAGAAAGAGGCTACCGAAAACGAATGAAAAATCTCTGGGACATTGCTAGTGACCCACATACAACGGAACAAAGGATAGCAGATCAAGCAAGACAGATCCTCAAGCGAGGATGGTTCTCGGAGATGGAACTGACGGAAATCAGACAGAAGGCTAATGGCGAAACGGAGCAAGAAACACCACCAAAGGAGAGACCACAGGAAGAGGACAGGCAAAACATACACACTGAAACTGAAGAGATTGAAGACTACGGAATCACAGAACCAGGGGAGATAGAAAACTGCGGAACCACAGAACCTGCTGAGATAGAACTCAATGAAAAAGAAGCAAGTGAAGTGGAGAACATAAGACGATACATGTTAGAAAACAAAACAAAACTCCCATCTTTCAGGAATGAAGTAGCGAAGAAGATACAAGCAGAAACAGAAAGAGTAAACAGACTCCTCACACACATCCCAACAGAAACTATTACAGACCTAAACAACCTGATATATGCAGGGGCAAAATCGGTAAGTATGAAACTAAGAAACGAAGAGAATGGACAAAAGAGAGGACCGACAAAACCTGGATGGGAAATCAGACTGGAAACCCAGATCACCAAACTTCGGAAAGAAGCTAAAACCGTGAACAGAAGGAAGGAGGACATGAAACGATTAAGAAGCAAAAATCAGAAACGCAAGGAAAAACTAAATGAGAAACATGAAGAAATAAAACAAAGGATAGCAGCAATAGAAGGAAGACTGAGACGATACAGGTACAAATCAGAACAGAGCAAACAGAACAGGACCTTTGAAAACAATGAAAGCCAGTTTTACAAAAACGTAAATGGAGAAAAAACAACGACAGAGCAACTGAACCCAACAGAAACAAAACAATTCTGGAGCAAGATATGGGAAGAACCAAAAAAGCGCAACAAGAATGCCCAATGGTTGAAAAACATGAAAGATGAACTGCAAGAAATCGAAGAAGGAACCGAAACAGAAATCAACAAAGAAACGATCAAGAAAACCCTAAGAAAAATGGCAAACTGGAGAGCACCAGGCCACGATGGAATACATGCATACTGGTTTAAAAAATTCACGACCCTGCATGAAAGAATAGCGCAGAAACTGAGCGGATGTATCCGCAAAACAGACATACCAGAATGGATGACGGAAGGAAGAACAACACTAATACAAAAAGACCCCAAAAAGGGAACGACCCCCAGCAACTACAGACCGATAACATGTCTACCAATAATGTGGAAAATTCTCACAGCACAACTGAGAGAACAAATCTACCAATCCCTGGACAAACGTGGACTGCTCCCCGAGGAACAAAAAGGATGCCGGAAAGGACAAAGAGGTGCACATGATCTACTATACATTGATCAAAAGACTCTGAAGGAGGTGAAGAGCAGACAAAAGAACATAACCATGGCATGGATTGACTACAAGAAAGCCTACGACAGAATCCCTCAAACATGGATAATTGAATGCTTAAAAATATACAAGATACCAGACAGGATTATTAATCTCATCCAGAAAGCAATGGAAACATGGAGACTAAAACTGACAGCCGGAGGACAATACCTGTCTGAGATAAAAATACAGAGAGGCATTTTTCAAGGAGACTCTCTATCACCACTACTGTTTATAATAGCCATGATGCCACTCAACTACATACTCAGAAAGTGTGATGCCGGATACAGGTTTACGGATACAGAACAAAGAATAAACCACCTGATGTACATGGATGACCTTAAACTGTTTGCAAAAAACAAAACAGAACTGGAAAAGCTGATAAACACAACCAGGATATTCAGCCAGGATATCCAAATGGAGTTTGGAATAGAAAAATGTGCACTGCTAGAGATCAAAAGAGGAAAACTGGAAAAGACAGAAGGTATAGAACTCCCCAACCAAGAGGAGATGAGGGCGCTAGGAGAACAAGTAGTTACAAATACCTGGGAGTTCTGGAAGCAGACACAATCAAATATACAGAAATGAAAGAGAAGATTGGAAAAGAATATCTACGAAGAACAAGGAAACTCTTAGAAACTAAACTATATAGCAGAAATCTAGTAAAAGGGATAAACACATGGGCTGTATCACTAATAAGATACTCTGGACCATTCATAAGCTGGACCAAAGAAGAACTCAGGCACCTTGACCAAAGAACTAGAAAACTAATGACTATGCACAATGCATTGCACCCAAAAGACGACACGGACAGACTCTACGTGAAAAGAAATGAAGGAGGTAGAGGACTGGTAAGTATAGAAGACTGTGTGGAAGACACCAAAAAAGAGCTGGAGAAATATGTAACCCAGAACACGGAAAGACTGATCACCACAGCAAGAGACACCAGCCCAACAAACAACCCCGGAAGCACTGAACCCAGAAACAAAAAGACAAGAAAGGAAAAGTGGGAAGAAAAACAACTACATGGACGCTTTATAAGACTCACAAGCGATGAAGCCAATGAAAACAGCTGGGCATGGCTAAGAAAAGGAAACCTGAACAGAGAAACGGAATCTCTGCTGACGGCCGCACAGAACAATGCGATTAGGACAAACTTTATTAAAGCAAAGATAGATAAAACCCAGGAAAACAGCAAATGCAGATTGTGTGGACAAAGAGACGAAACGATAAATCATATAATAAGTGAATGCAGCAAGCTAACACAAAGGGAATACAAGAACAGACATGACAGCATGGGGAAAGAAGTACACCGGGAAATGTGCAAACAACTGAATTTCGAATATGCAAGAAAACGGTACAAACACAAACCAGAAACTGTACTAGAAAACGAAAAACACAAAATCATATGGGATATGAATGTACAAACAGACAAACCCATAACAGCAAGGAGACCGGATATGATAATAATCAACAAGAAAGAAAAATCCTGCAAAATCGTGGACTTTGCCGTTCCAGCAGACCACAGAGTGAAGATCAAAGAGACGGAAAAGAGAAGCAAATATACTGAACTTGCCAGAGAATTGAAAGGAATATGGAACATGAAGAAAGTCAGTATAACACCAATAATCATAGGAGCACTAGGAACAGTCCCCAAAAACATGGAGAAAAGACTAGGAGAAATAGGAATCAAAGGCATAACTGAGACAATACAAAGGACAGTAATGATCAAAACAGCTACAATCCTGAGAAATGTCCTCGAATGCGGAAACCAACCCACATAAGCAACGAATGGAGAACAAACACATGGAAGCACAAAACAACAGAACCGGGGGAAATACAACCGAACGAGAGAGGCGCAAGCATAGGCTGACGCCACGAAAATTATGGACAGAGGGTCGAGGAGGGAAAGCGCAAAACCAGACCTCCACTGGAAGAGCGCGGACAGCTCTGGGACCTTGGGAAGGCTTGTTGCCACTCGGGCCCCAGAGGAGACCAATGGCCATTATCAGCGGGAAATCGTTGGTAGGTGGCTGTTGCGATTACCGCAAGGTCATCAGCGGTGATGAACGAAAAGAGGTGGAGCATACTTGAGGCCTGAGGAGACTTGTTGTCACTCAGACTCCAGGGAATACCACAGGTTGTCGGCAGTGGGTGACCACTGACGATGACCAGTGTGATAACTCCTAGTGAGTAAATAATAATGATAATAATAGAATGGCTCGACAATGGAGGATCATTTTACGTTAAATTTATTTGCGAAACTAATCCCCGAGGCTAAATACTAAAATATTTTGTGTTGTTTCTCTTTCCGCCAGTTGTTTTAGGGTATTCACACGTAATCGCTTAAAAAAGTAAAATCTCATGATGAGTGTGCATTTACAATAATATTCAAACTTTTAAATATTTTTATTTATGCCATAAAAATAAGGAATTAAATTAGTTCGATAATTTTAAAGTTTTTTATTCAATTTTCACGGGAAAAGTAAACACAACTAAAATCAAATGAGGGAAATAAAAATGAAAACCCTTTTTCATTTTTATAGTATATAGTTAAAAAAAAATGTATAAGATTAAAATAAAAAATTAAATATGGGTAAATTTGCAGATTAATACCATCTTATATCCCCCCTCCCCCAAAATGGCATTCTGCTTTTTTAGGCAATTGCGTGTTAACACCGTGGAAAACATATATTTTAGAATTTAGTGGGCGATCAGTTATACATACATATATATATATATATATATATATATATATATATATATATATATATATATATATATATATATATCGAACGTACTATGTTCCCAATTTCCTGCCCATTCTTTCTTTTTAGGGAACTTACCAAAAGTGTTTATTACTAACCCTAAGTCTGAGGGGCATAATCCTAAAATGACATGTAAACGTCTAAAAAAGTAGCTACCTCCCCAAAAAATACAGCGGATTTAACTCCCAAAGAAAAATGATTTAGTTAATCGCCCTAAAACTGATCCGAAAAATGGGGATCATTTTACATTAAATTTATATACAAAGAATTTCCCCCACTTTAAATTTCCAAAATAATACTTTTTTCTTTCTTTTTATCTTTCTGTGAAGTTTTTCAGGGTGTTCACACTTAATCACCTAAACTGGTAGAATACTTTTGGGGTAGATGGGGGAGGTAATTTCGCGGAGGATGTTAATCTTCAATCATACCAACATACGAATCAATATGTTTTCGTAATTCGGACAGTGCTACTAAACTATTGTTTTAATCTGTCAATCAGAATAGTGATAAGGTGTTTGTAAACATTAAACAATAAGTTTGTTGTTAAACTTTGCAATAAAGGCATTAACTTAACTAATAAGACAATTTATTTATTTTTTAGTGAAAATGTAAAACTGAAAAAAGAGAGCGAAGAAAGGGATCAGAGAGAAAGATAGCGAGACAGCCATATTCTCTCTCCCCTCCCTTTCTATTCTCGGTTATGCCTCGCTAGACCTTCAAGGTCGTGTGTGAGCGCTGGTTGTTTCAACTGAAAGTGTTTTAGTAATTTTTCCGATTTATTTATTAAATAACTTTAAGTAATTACTGTTAATATTTATTTATATGCAACAAAAAGCAAATGCAATTCCAAATTTATAATACTAAATGTTAATTAATTATGAACAGTTTTTTAAAAAAGAGTTAGTGTTAGGGTTAGGGTTAGGGTTAGGGTTAGAGTTAGGGTTAGAGTTAGGGTTAGAGTTAGGGTATGGGTTAGGGTTAGGATTAGAATTAGAGTTAGAGTTAGAGTTAGAGTTTTAAAAAAAGAGTTAGGGTTAGGGTTAGGGTTAGAGTTAGGGTTAGGGTTAGGGTTAGGGTTAGGGTTAGGGTTAGGGTTAGAGTTAGGGTTAGAGTTAGAGTTAGGGTTAGGATTAGAGTTAAAGTTAGGGTTAGAGTAAGGTTTAGGGTTAGAGTTAGTGTTAGGGTTAAGGCTAGGGCTAGGGTTAGGGTTAGGATTACGGTTAGGGTTAGGGCTAGAGTTAGAGTTAGAGTTCAGGTTAGAGCTAGGGTTAGTGTTCGGGTTAGAGTTCGGGTTAGAGTTAGGGTAAGGGTAAGGGTTAGAGTTCGGGTTAGAGCTAAGGTTAGAGTTAGGGTAAGGGTAAGGGTTAGAGTTTTGTGTTAGGGTTAGGGTTAGAGTTAGAGTTAAGGTTAGGGTTGTTTTAGCAAATGTGTTATTCGTTTCAATATCAGGACTTTCATTTTATTTTGTTTGATCCTCTTTCGGTTGTTCTGGTGACTCGCTACCGGATTTTATCAATCCGATATCGACAAAAAATATTTTTAAATAATTCAGCCAACTAAAATATTAAAAAAATTGTAAATAAAGGCTGAATGGAAGCACAAGTAAAAAAAGGACGTGTGATGAAAAATAATAAATAAACAAAGAAAAGTTCCGCTTTTTTATGCATCTTTATTCTTATATATCTTTATATGCTAACTACTAAATAAGAACTGAATTGTGTCTACATTTGGTTACTTGGGGAAGTGGTATTTTGATCAGTGCAACTGGAGAGCCATGGATTTAATAGCTGTTCTGTTTTTTAACCTACGAAACAGTTAGATGATCATAAACGTTTTCTATTACATAATTCAAGTTGAGGTCCCATGTTCATGTTTTACTGCTATATAGTTGAATCCACTTTTGTATTTGTAAATTTTCCAGCGCCGAATCGGCTTATTCAAGTTCTACGTCTGCGATATGTTAAACTTAATATCCCTAGGAATTTAAATTGCTTTTTTTCTTTCTTTCTTGTCTTCCTTTATAAATTACTCAAAGTTTCTTTAGACTATATATATATATATATATATATATATATATATATATATATATATATATGTAAGGTCCTCTGTTTTTGTTTCACTGTTACATATTTGAGTCCCCTTTTTTATTTATGAATTTTCCAACAGTGGGTCGGCTTATGCAAGTGCTAAGTCTCCAATATCTTGGATTTAGTTAGTATCCCTGGTAATTTAAACTGCATTTTCTTTGTTCTCTTTTTAAATGACTCAAAGCTTCTTTAGACGATATATATATATATATATATATATATATATATATATATATATATATATATATATATATATATATATATATATATAGTAAGTTATGAAAATATATTTATGCCAATAATTAATCTACACAGAGGCTTCCGTGTTTCATCCATGTGGGGAATCGTCAGGCTAAAATGCATAAAATGCATAAATATATTTTAATAACTTACTACCTAGCTCTACTCACGTATTGAGCACTGTTGAAGTAAATACTGAAAACTTATACATAAAAGATTATATCTGCTTATCACATTGTAACCTTACTTTTAACCAGCCGTATTTAAATATTGCTACACTGTATATTGTAAAATTAGGTACCATTTATATATATATATATATATATATATATATATATATATATATATATATATATATATATATATACATCTGAGGAGACCTAATTAAAGGGGTCGAAATAAGTTATTATGTGTACAACCTTAATGTGTGTATAGTTTTTCTTTTTATAATTCTGTTTTGCTCTGTTTAAATTACATTGAGCTCTGTTATTCAGATTCTCTACACAAAATTGAAATCTACACACTATATATATATATATATATATATATATATATATATATATATAAATGGTACCTAATTTTACAATATACAGTGTAGCAATATTTAGATACGGCTGGTTAAAAGTAAGGTTAAAACCGGAAAATTTTCCTTGTAAGATTAAAATTAAGTAGAGAATGGGAAATTGAATTTGAAAGTTAATTAAGAATTAAGATTACATGACATGGTGCGATGTAATAGAGCGAGATAGTTTTACATCTGGGAATTAGTCGTCGAAATGATCAGGCGTAGGTTTTTCATCCCTCCTCCATCCGACGGTATGCAGTTCATCTTGATTTTAATGCATTATTTCAGCCACCAAAAAGTAGGAAGAAGAAAATTCAATACCTCCACGACTACGACCGTTTTTATAACTAGACGTCACCAATTACTTCAGAGAGACAAACAGCTGTCTCTGCCAAGGAAAATATCCGTAGAGATTGAAAAATGACCTCATTATCCTATTTTAAAAATTGAAACGGGAATGAAATATAAATATTTGTGAAACAAAATAACTGAATAAATTTGTACTACTATTTGTTAAATGACATTGTTAAAATAGTTGTATCATACTTAATAAGTTCTAACACCTATCCCATTGCCGCAATGTTGCTTTCCCTGTGTTCGTTTCACTCCTACTTCCATGGAATGTGCTCCGATGATTTCGCTGCACTTGTGCCCCCTGGACGTAAATACCTCGGACTAACCTGACAAGCAGCATAATCACACCCCTTCACTGTAGAGGTCCCTAGATGCTGAAAAGGCTTTCTATTCTAATAGCCTCTTTCCTCGAACTGCTTGCCTTTGGAATTCCCTTCCTGTTTCCTGTTTCCCCGACTGTACCAAAATGCAGACATTTAAATGTATGTGAACAAAAATCTCGTTGCACAACTCTCCCCTAAGGATGGTCCCATGAATTCACAGTAGCCTTTTACGTCTCAGTAGCAGTGTGCCCCCTTGTTTGGGTTAAATTGAAGAAGAAAATAACAATTCTGCGTTAGTTTGAACGTTTTAACAAAACGCGTAAATCATATTACAACTATCATCATTATTTACAATTTCTGATATAATGGATTCATCTAATGGCGAGAGGGTCATAAATTGTCCTTGTGACGTGTGCAAGACAATGGTTCAGTATTATGTTGTTGATCTTATTATTGAAGTTAATCAGAGCGAACCATAACATTGGTGAACAGTAATTGTCATTTTACGCATGGAATGTGATGCTGACATACGCACATTTAATCGTCAGAATATCAGCTATATTGTTGTTACGCTGTCCTTCTTAAAACGCATGTTCTTTATTTCAAATTTCGTACTTCAAATGTTCTCAGTCGTCTCACGTAGCTTTCTTTGATACTGCCGCTCGTCTCCGTCGCTGACATCGTTGCCGTCACCATCATCATAGCCGTGCGTTGCTTTTCTTCCCATCATCATCATCATCATCATCATCATCATCATCATCATCATCATCATCATCATCATCATCATCATCCAGTGCATTGCCTTCACCGTCTTCATTGTGATCGTCTAGGGTCTGTAATTAAAACTTTCCATGTAGAGAGGAAAAATGCGAATCCGGCATAAAATTTAACTGGTCTTTATTTGATAGATATTTTCTCGTCATAATTATAAAGTTCATACCTTCGTTAGTTTAGAAAGATAGGCCAAATTCTTATTCCTAACTTATATCTACTTCGTTACAGGGATAGGAAAGAAGGGGGCATTACTAGTCGCTATCAACTCCTTAACGCGGATACAATTCCCCATTTTCTTTTTTTTCTGATTTACATCTCGGTTTTTCGTATGTTCATCGTGCTTCCACGAAACGGACTGACTAAAAAGCTTCTTTCTTTTCTCGTTCCCACGATTGTGACGTAATCGCCTCAAATGGGGACTCTGAACCTGTCACCACGCACCTGTTAGTCAGTGATCAGAGAGGGGAGTCAAAGTTCAGGTATATTTATATTTTCAGTCCGAGAGTGAACTTCTTCGCCAGCTTTTCGTGTCAATATTTTTCACTGGTCGACCTCGATACCAAATTCATACTTGCTGGTGTAATTGTTCACATGCATACATCCATTATGTAACATTGTCACCAGAAAATAGGTTTCATAGCCGTCTCGTAACCGAAATCAAGAGGGAGAGACTAGTGAATGATGCACCAGCCCAGATTTGTCAACAATACTCCATGCGTAGACGAATGGTGGCCTTGTAGAGATATAGGATAATATCAGGTGTGAGAAGTTTACTAGCATCGTAGAGGGAGTCCGCCTTATTTGCAGCAGTCTTGGCAATGTATTCAATGTATTTGTTTCAATTCTGTGAATGTTAGGCTGCGGAGTTTGAACGTTGGACTATCATTGTAGGGTGTTATTTACCATGACAATCGGTGGTTAAAAAAGTTTTTGTTGTAGCTAAGGAGATTTTTCTTTGTGGCATTAAATGTTACCATACATTTATGACCCATTCCGCTAAAGACTGGAGGTCACTTTCCAAGGATTCAGCCATTGCCTCGGATATGTACGCGTCCGTCTTGCCCACATGACGAGAGTAGAGCGTGGTGTCGTTAGCAAATATACCCATCTCAGACTCAATGTCGTCAGGGAGGTTGTTTATGAAAATCAGGAACAGTATAGGTCCAAAGATGGATTCCCGGAGTAAACCAGCATGTCATGTTGCTTGGATGAACGGCCATCGACGACAACCTGGATCTTTCTTTTGGTTAGGAAGGATCTAATTATATTAAATATTCGTCCAGGAATACCATATAGAATTATTTTTTACGAGAATACCTTTATGCTAGGCCCTGTCAAAGGGTTTGAATGATCTAAAGAAGTCATTAGAAATGTAGAGCATTCTGAGTTACAAAAATTATGTACGAGATGAACAAGCAAAGTGCTAGAAAAATTACATTTCTTTATTGATATACAACTTTGAATGAGTATAAGTTGTTGTTTGTTTTAATTCTGAAACGTAAGCGAGTGGAGTTTCTTTTTGACTGCAACAATTAATTTATTGTTCTAGCGCTTGTAGTGTTAATAGACGAACAGCTAGCAAGTGATATCGTCTTTTTCAGTTTTAGCTTTTATGTTGACAAGGAAAACCCCGTTTTATTTCTATGATGATACTGTCATGCTTAAACCGTATATCCTATACGTTCCGGTTAGTCCAAAGGGAAATAAATTAAATACTTGAATTTGGAGCCTGGGTTTAAATAAAAAGTCAAAGTTTTTTTTGTGTTTTTGTTTTGTTCTGATTTTTTTACGGAAATGCGGTTATTTATCCTTTGATGTATATTTAAAAAAGGTGATGTGTCAGATATTTTTTTTAAATAGAGTTTTTTTGTGAAGTTTATTTCAACAAGCTTCCCTCTCCCCGCCCATATCTGCTTTTAATTCGTCGTTCTAAAAACTAATTGGTCACAACAAATGCAAATCAGCAATTATGAACACAAATTCTTTTCTCTCTGGAAAACGGGTGGCTGACACGCGACACATCTAAAACGCCTTGAAGCTTGTAAGTTTGTGTCTCGATTGATACAGATTGAGCCAGCAGATTTCTTAGAACGCAGTTGGCACTGCTTCGAGACCTTATGCCCCTCACATTGAAACTAGTCAGATACAAGGCCATGATCACTGATACTAGTCAGTGTCAGACACGAGCCTACAGTCATCTGGGTTGAGGACACCACAGGTCTGTCTAAGACTGACAGTTAGGAGTTTTATCATTACTTGCACGTCTCAGGCAGCATCTCTGACGTCTCGGGGAAAAGTAAGTTTTAACACCCTATAGAAAGAGGGTGAATATGAATAGGGACCCTCCGCTTCAATTTGACTTATACATACACAAATATGAAAGAAACAAATAAAGACCCCACAAAAATAATTTATACATGTGTAAAGTTTATGCTTCCTTCGTCGACGGCCAACACTTGGAGTCGTACAAGGCAGCAGTAAAAGTTTAAAACATCGGTATTTTCCACTAACTGACATATTTTTATGTTTCAAATATTAATATTTCTATTATAGATCACCAATTAATTATGACACGGACCAAAGAGGCATTAAAATACCCAGAGTCTCAGAAGAACCATATTATAGTTTAATCTGAAGATGGACTTCAACAATGTAAAATCGTCGCAAACCTCGAGATTCTACTTTCCACTGTTTACCAACTGATTGTCTTATCAGTGAGTGAAAATAATCAATAGTATCTTGCCTATGTTCATCAGAGCCTACTGTCAGCAGTCTTCCCTAGTAATGATAATAAGGGTATCTATTTATTAAACTATTTACTTGATTTCTATGTAGATTAATCGAGTTAAGAGAGTTTCAAATAAGGGACCAGGTCGCTCTTTGCGATTTGTAAATAGAATTAACAGTAATAGTGATATAATACTGTTAAACTTCACATGTTAATATGCGACAATAGGGGGAGAGTAGCAACCCTAGTTGAAGTCAGTGTACCTATTGATGTTGTCTTAAACAGAGCTGAGAGGGAGAAGATAATGAAATACCAAGGTCTTATGTACGACATGAAAAGAGACTGGGATCTTAGGAAGATCTCAATCCTTCCAGTAATCATAGACGCGACAGGGCTTATCAAAAACAATTTCAAAACCTACCCGGAGAATATATATTTAAATTCAAGAGAGATCCAAAATTGCAATTAAGGGGGCAGTTAGAATCCTAAAAAGATCTCTCGGTTTGAGTCTATGAAATAGCGAGTAAATATCTAGTATCCGGCAGGGTGCTTCATCCCCAGTAGAAACGAAGAGGAAAGAAAATTAAAAGAATAAAAAAGAGGTAAACACCGGTAACGATGGAGGCAGCTGCACAAATCATCTTTTTTGTTGTTGTTTTCCTTTGATCTGCTTTACGGTCGTCCATGTCCTCTTTCATCGCGTACACGTTTGTTAAGCATTCTTTTTGTTGCGGTTTCGCATGGATGAATGATTATTCATATTTCGTGTCTAATGCTTAGATACGGCCAATCATCTGTATGACAGATCGACGGACATGTCGTTCGTCAATCGGTTTGTCACGCTTCGGTTTGAAATAGTATTTTCAGCACTAAACGCACAGATTGAATAGACGCATCTTGAATATATACGTCCTTGTTTTTCTTATTACATGTTCCTTTTTTTTACTATTATTAATATCATCAGTGTTTTTTTTATAAGCTTTTCACAATCGATCGCTGTGTATTGTGCGTTCATTATACGCACATTTGTTTGTTTGTGCATTTGTTTGTACATTTGTTTGTTTGTGCATTTGTTTGTACATTTGTTTGTTTGTGCATTTGTTTGTACATTTGTTTGTTTGTGCATTTGTTTGTACATTTGTTTGTTTGTGCATTTGTTTGTACATTTGTTTGTTTGTGCATTTGTTTGTACATTTGTTTGTTTGTGCGTTTGTTTGTACATTTGTTTGTTTGTGCGTTTGTTTGTACATTTGTTTGTTTGTGCATTTGTTTGTACATTTGTTTGTTTGTGCATTTGTTTGTACATTTGTTTGTTTGTGCATTTGTTTGTACATTTGTTTGTACATTTGTTTGTTTGTGCATTTGTTTGTACATTTGTTTGTTTGTGCATTTGTTTGTACATTTGTTTGTTTGTGCATTTGTTTGTACATTTGTTTGTTTGTGCGTTTGTTTGTACATTTGTTTGTACGTTTGTTTGTACATTTGTTTGTACGTTTGTTTGTATATTTGTTTGTACGTTTGTTTGTATATTTGTTTGTACATTTGTTTGTACGTTTGTTTGTACATTTGTTTGTACGTTTGTTTGTACATTTGTTTGTACGTTTGTTTGTACATTTGTTTGTACATTTGTTTGTTTGTGCATTTGTTTGTACGTTTGTTTGTACATTTGTTTGTACATTTGTTTGTTTGTGCATTTGTTTGTACATTTGTTTGTTTGTGCATTTGTTTGTACATTTGTTTGTTTGTGCATTTGTTTGTACATTTGTTTGTTTGTGCGTTTGTTTGTACATTTGTTTGTACGTTTGTTTGTACATTTGTTTGTACGTTTGTTTGTATATTTGTTTGTACGTTTGTTTGTATATTTGTTTGTACATTTGTTTGTACGTTTGTTTGTACATTTGTTTGTACGTTTGTTTGTACATTTGTTTGTACGTTTGTTTGTACATTTGTTTGTACGTTTGTTTGTATATTTGTTTGTACGTTTGTTTGTATATTTGTTTGTACATTTGTTTGTACGTTTGTTTGTACATTTGTTTGTACGTTTGTTTGTATATTTGTTTGTGCATTTGTTTGTACATTTGTTTGTACGTTTGTTTGTACATTTGCTTGTTTGTGCATTTGTTTGTACATTTGTTTGTGCGTTTGTTTGTACGTTTGTTTGTACGTTTGTTTGTACATTTGTTTGTGCGTTTGTTTGTGCGTTTGTTTGTATATTTGTTTGTACGTTTGTTTGTACATTTGTTTGTACGTTTGTTTGTATATTTGTTTGTACGTTTGTTTGTATATTTGTTTGTACATTTGTTTGTACGTTTGTTTGTACATTTGTTTGTACGTTTGTTTGTATATTTGTTTGTACGTTTGTTTGTATATTTGTTTGTACATTTGTTTGTACGTTTGTTTGTACATTTGTTTGTACGTTTGTTTGTACATTTGTTTGTACGTTTGTTTGTACATTTGTTTGTACGTTTGTTTGTACATTTGTTTGTACGTTTGTTTGTATATTTGTTTGTACGTTTGTTTGTATATTTGTTTGTACATTTGTTTGTACGTTTGTTTGTACATTTGTTTGTACGTTTGTTTGTATATTTGTTTGTGCATTTGTTTGTACATTTGTTTGTACGTTTGTTTGTACATTTGTTTGTATATTTGTTTGTATATTTGTTTGTGCATTTGTTTGTACATTTGTTTGTACGTTTGTTTGTATATTTGTTTGTGCATTTGTTTGTACATTTGTTTGTACGTTTGTTTGTACGTTTGTTTGTATATTTGTTTGTGCATTTGTTTGTACATTTGTTTGTGCGTTTGTTTGTGCGTTTGTTTGTACGTTTGTTTGTACGTTTGTTTGTACATTTGTTTGTGCGTTTGTTTGTGCGTTTGTTTGTATATTTGTTTGTACGTTTGTTTGTACATTTGTTTGTACGTTTGTTTGTATATTTGTTTGTACGTTTGTTTGTGCGTTTGTTTGTATATTTGTTTGTACGTTTGTTTGTACATTTGTTTGTACGTTTGTTTGTATATTTGTTTGTACGTTTGTTTGTATATTTGTTTGTACGTTTGTTTGTGCGTTTGTTTGTATATTTGTTTGTACGTTTGTTTGTACATTTGTTTGTACGTTTGTTTGTACATTTGTTTGTGCGTTTGTTTGTACGTTTGTTTGTACGTTTGTTTGTACATTTGTTTGTGCGTTTGTTTGTATATTTGTTTGTACGTTTGTTTGTATATTTGTTTGTGCGTTTGTTCATACGTTTGTTTGTACATTTGTTTGTGCATTTGTATGTACGTTTGTTTGTACGTTTGTTTGTACGTTTGTTTGTGCGTTTGTTAGTTAATAAGAATATGCAAAACCTACTGAACTGATCTTCGCAAAATGTTCATATAAACGTATCACATTAGCGACAGAAAGACTAATTACATTATTGTTATCTTTTCACCTTCCGATGGGTAGTGTATAAACCATTATACACCCGTGTTCCAAGTTCTTTTCGTCTGCTGATAAAGCCACTCGGGCGCCGATGTTTATAAAAAAGGTTTATTTAAAAAGAGTGGCAGTCACAAAAATATCAAAGCGACAGGCCACTTATGTACGCGTGTGAGAAAGAGAGAAACCATAACGACGTCTGGGGTGGTACATCATCTATTTGTTTCTCCCTCTTAGACAAGGTTAAAAAAGAATCGCCAACTTAATAGGTCCGTCACTATCAACCAAGCTCCAGCCTTTGTCTCTCGCATCAATGTCCTCCTTGTGCCTGTTTTACAAGTACTTCAATGGATTTTGGATTGTGCTCCGATGAACTTGCTGCTCTAGTGCACCCTCGACGTAAATTCACTAGACCAACCCGACAATCAGCTAAATCCCATCAATTCACTGTGGAGGTCCCTAGATGTCGAAGAGCCTTTTACTTTAATAGCTTCTTTCCTTGTGCGGCAGGCATCTTGAACTCCCTCCCTGCTCCCTGTTTCCCCGACTGTACTGACATGCAGAAATTTAAAACTAATGTAAACAGACATCTCGCTGCACAGCTCCCAACTTAGGTTGACCCCCAAAATTTAGACCCTATCTCTCAATAGCCCCTTACGTCTACAGTGGCGACTTGCCCTATTTGGGGTGAACTGTGTTAAAATAAACTTTTAAAAAGTAGATTGACGGATAGTTCGTCTCGCTACATCCAACCACCACATGTGCGCTCCCCCATCACCACCACCTCATTGGGGGCAGCACCCAGACAAATCTTTTCTGCTTTAAGTCTCGCCAGCCAAAGAGAATGAAATAATTTCCCCGGAAAACAACATAGTTACGTGACTTCAGTCTGGGGTCACCACTGACCTTTAGGTGTCACTGAAACGTGTCCATTCAAACACCTTATGTAACAATTGTTATGTATGCTAAGCTTTGGTGGAGGTATGCACTCTATATGTTTTATCTGCACTCTATTTTTATATAGTTGTACTGTTGTCCCATTTGAGGGTTCTTGATCAGGTGCAGAAACTATCTGTAATTTGATTGGCCCCACTCTTTCTTCTTCTCTGCACCCTCTCTCTAACAGACGTGATGTTGCTAGTCTCAGTCTTTTCTATAAATACTATTATGGCATGTGTTCTTCAGAATCATGTGATCAATTCCCCGCTTCTTTTGTTCCAGCTCGTTTGACTCGTTAGTCTAGTGGTCTCCATCAATTCGCTGCTTTGATATCGCATTGTAATACAGCTTCCTATTCCAGTAGCTTCTTTCCAAGAACTGCAGACTTGTGGAACTCTCTTCCTGCTGACTGTTTTCCTTCTATCTAAAGTCTTGGTCTTTTCAAGACTAAGGCCAATAAGCATTTCCTGGCATTGCGATAATCATATTTCGTTCTTGTTACCTCTTTACATTAAGTGGCTCAATGTCTTGTCTGGAGCGATTTCCATAAAAGAAAATTGCTCAAAATAATTGATCGCTATAAAAGGTAAATGTGATTTCGATGTTCTATCTGCGTTGGATTTAAATTTTGCATTTGCTTCCATTCTGTAATTTACAAAAACAACATTTAAAGTAAATAAAAAATTTAAAAAATTTCGAAGAAATCTTTCCCTTTAAAAAAGTATCCCACCGTAACATATTCAAATAAGTATTTATTTTAAAAAAAACAACGACAAATTTTAATGATACAAACACGACATTCTTCTCCTTTCAACCTTCTAATATACATTCCGATCTGGAGCGCTGGCGGCAATCGTCAGGGATGTATTTTGCTTGGGTCATCGGGAAGTTTCAGATCTTCTAACAGCATACTCCCCATCACCAATCCGACCCTATCAGAAATGACCGGTCTCTATTTTGTTAAACGCGAAAAGACATTGCATTTTATTTATTACATGTGTACACTCTCCGTCGAAAATGACGGGAAAATATGCTTCGCTAGTGTTCGTACTGATATACATAAAAAATCATAAAATTACTGACGTAATTTCATGATTTTGTATATATGAACTATTTCAAGGAATAAAGAAACACTTTTCATTAATAATATTTCACATTTAAAACAAAAACAATTTATTTAGTAATTAAAATAGAATAAGCAGTAACATTTTTACGAATATTTTTACGCCGTAAAAAACGTTCAAACTTTCTTTCCGAAACTATTTGAAGCCGCACATCAGCGGAGAGTGACCAGCGTTCTGGCAGGCCCCAAACTGCTCGGAGTGCAGATGTTGTTGAGAGGGTGCGAACAAAGGAGATAATGCGGAACACAACGGCGGATATGAACACCATTTCAAAAGAGGTGGGCTAAGGATGTGCAAGCACAAGGGGCCTACTTTGAAGGGGATTAGAGTTCCAACCCCGTCACTTTTTAGAAATATTTTTCTGGCCTAAGGTCGGATACGTTTTAGACAGACCTCGTATATATATATATATATATATATATATATATATATATATATATATATATATATATATATATATATATATTGTGATTGTCTATTCTATTTCGAATATGACTACTTTTGGCGTATCGATGTGATATAAGTGTCAAAGTTCCCAGTGAGAGGCGCGGATGTAGCTCTTCAATCCTGCCAGACTTTTCCAGCTCTTACCACAGATGGAGCAGGTGTTGTAATGATCTGAGGGGATGCCATAAATTAAGCCACCTTTTGTCCGTGCTTGATTTTGCAAAACATGCACTCGTTGGTGATTCAATAAATCTGCACGTGACATAGTTACCAAATTGCAAGCTTGGTATCTTAGGTGTTCAAAGTTTCCCCCATGTGCTGGAGGGGTCACGTCCCGTCTCTTCCTCGTTGCTCTTTTTTGCTGCTGGTGTTTCATCATATTCTTTTTAAAAAACTTGCTGCCTTCAAAAGTCATTTTCCTCCACCTTGACCAATCTACAGCCACCCCCTCCCATCCTCCAACATCAATTCCAAAGCACTTCAAATCGTCTTTGAGACAATCTTTAAGTCGCTTACGCAGTTTGTGCTGTGGCGAGTATTCCCAGTTCGTTCCCCATAAATCACCTGCTTGGCCAGTCTGTCATCAGTAAGACGAATAAGATGACAAGCTCATCGAAGTCTGCGTTTCCTTATACGATACCCGATGCTTGGAACAGCAGCTCGTTCCAACACTTCGGTGTCTGGTGTAAAAGCTATCCCAACGGATGTTAAGCAAGTGCCTAAGGCAATTCTTATGGAAACACTCCAGCAGGCGAATATGATCTCTGTAAGTGGTCCATGTCTCACAAGCATATAACAAAGTTGATACCATACTGGCATCATACACAGAAATCTTAGATTCCAGCCTGATATCACGTGGTGCCCACACCCGCTTCTCCAAATAACCAAAAGACACACCAGCCTGTTTAATACGCTCATCTATCTCAGCACCCAACGACCCGTTCCTAAAAAAACACAACCCAGATACATAAAAGACAATCTGTGACCTTCAACAAATATATCCGGTTCCTTCCCAGGCTTATTGTGAGAGCAATGCTTCTACACGCGCATGCAAAGCGATCCATGATATCCTGCATATCATTCTGCGAGTGAGACACGAGATCCACATCATCTGCATAGAGCAAATCTCGAACAGTGGAGAATGCCCCTGACAAAGTTTTATAAATATATATATATATATAAATTCCCGAAACAGTTTTTCACGGTAAACAACTGATGATCCCTTAAAATAGTGTTAAAAACTAATTAATATAATAACTGTAAAAAATAAATTGACTTACATGAGTGATTTTCCACTGGAAGACTTGGGACTATAAGTTTTTTTATTTTTTTTTTATATAGTTTTAATGGTTGAGAAACTTCCGAGACTATATATATATATATATATATATATATATATATATATATATATATATATATATATATATATATATATATATATATATATATATACCGTATTTCTTAATTGGGAGAGTTTCCCATCAGAGTGCTCAATTATTAATGTAAAAGTAAAATTAACTAGATAATTAATAAGAGCATGATATTTATTAATATTAAATAAAGTGTTACAACAACATCCGGACCAAGGTTTCAGATCCGAGAAAATCTCCGCTGATGAAGGTCCGATTTTCTCGGATCTGAAACCTTGGTCCGGATGTTGTTGTAACACTTTATTTAATATTAATAAATAAATAAATATATATATATATATATATATATATACTAAAAGAAAGACCCGACGTTGTTTGGGTTGGTTGGCTTTTAACTACATATCGATCTACAAGGTCATTTAATTCCATGTGTAGGTTATTTGCAGTATAACGTGATCGTATGGGTGTCTTTTGGGTTTTTAATTAAACGTACAGTAGTAAGAATATTTGGTAAAGAGAATTTTGTGTTTTTCAAATTTCTTGTAAAGTCATGTAGATTTCAGAAAATTGAATATATTGTCTACGGAACTTTGTTAAACAGATCCTTCAAATTGTCTATTTGGTAGTATTTTTGTCTGGTTTGTTGAAGATCTTTACAGGAAATGAGTAAGTGTTCAACGGTGAAAGGTGACTGGCATGATATGCATATTAGAGGTTCTTCTCCTTTCAGAAGAGAAAAATGAGTTAAGTGAGTATGGCCGATTCGTGTTCTTGCTAATACCACCTCCTCCCTTCTCGGCCTTCCGTGTCCTAGTTGCAATTCTTTGATAGTAGGCATTATGGAATGTAGTTAATTTCTTGGAAAACAATTCCACATGTCTTGTAATTTGGTTGGCATGTAGTTTCTAATTTTTGTTTTAAAGTCTTGGTATAGGGTTAAGGTACAGTTCATAATTTAGAAATCGCGAAATAATGTCAAAAAGCAGACGACAATAAATCATGCGACTGTGAATCAAAATTGAATTTAACCAGTCTCATGAAGAACTAACTGCATTACGTCACCAAAAAATTCCCATGACAAAAACCTAAACCCTAACCCTAACCCTAACCCAAAATGTGCACCAAATGCAAACAGAAATGCCCCCTTTTAGTAGAATTATATCCTTTTACTCATCGATTAACAACAATGTAGGAATGTTTATTTTCGACCGAGAGTACGAATAAAGTGAGTTAGGGTTAGGGTTAGGGTTTAGGGTTAGGGTTAGGGTTTAGGTTAGGGTTAGGGTTAGGGTTAGGGTTTAGGGTTAGGGTTAGGGTTTAGGTTGGGGTTAGGGTTAGGTTTTGTAGGAATCTATTTTTAATGCTGTCTTTGTTGAAGTATCTGGCTTTTCGTTTCTTGGGAATTGAATGAGGATCACTACTATGCACTTTTTCACTCCTTACACAATATTACTTTTTTATTTTACTTTCGTCCCCTTCCATTTCATAATAATCGACAGAAGCAAAAATGGTGGAAAACACTCTGAATCGACATACATTCTGTTATAAATGTAATTAAAATCGGATGTACGTTATTTAAAGTTTTAAGGGTATACTGTCCCCATAGATCACTTAAACATGGAGCAAGTAGATATTTGGCATATAGAGGATAATGCAGAGATTTGAGACCACTTCCATTGTCTTCCCCTGAGTATTATATATATATGATATAAATTTCATCAAAATAGGATAAATTTGAAGTTTTAATAGAGTTTCGACCCCCATAGGTCCCTTCAATTAAGAGAGCACTTAGAGATTCGAGACCACTTCCTATTGTCTTTCACATAAATTGTTATACATATGATATAAATTTCATTAAAATAGGATATATTTGAAGTGTTAAGGGGTTTATGTCCTCATAGCTCTCTTAGGGTGTACTTCCATTGTCTTCCCTAGTAAATTTTACATAAGAATGTTACGTAAAGATACACTTTTAGATGTTATGTGGATCTCTAACCTTTCTTTCTATCGAGAACTCACAAACATCGCACAAACACATATCGACATTGAGTGATATATATATATATATATAGAGAGAGAGAGAGAGAGAGAAAGAGAGAGAAGGAGAGAGAGACAGTGAGAGAGAGAGAGACATGTAAAACGCAAGACTACTGACATCAGTATCGAAGGTTCGATCCTTGTCTAAGTTAGCCATGCTGATGACGGCTGTGGATAAGAAATACAGGGTGTCTCAAAAAAATGTACTCACTCTTAGAATGGCAAAATGTGCAGAAGATGTCGAGTTTGCACACAAAATTGTGTGGAGCGATGAAGCAAAGTTTTCTCGTCATTCTACGAGTGAGTACATTTTTTTGAGACACCCTGTATGTAACTCATGGATTACTTTTATGTACATATAAAATTAATAAAAAATATATATTAACAAAAAAATACGTTCTATAAAATTAAAGCCGACTAATAATGCAATCTTCTTAGATAGATAGATAGATAGATAGATAGATAGATAGATAGATAAAGTGATGAGAATAAAAATTGGGTAAAATGCAATATTTATTGAATCATCAATTGTTAAAAACAATGGTTATATATAAGAAAAACTATTTTTTTTATTCCTTTAACCATGACTTTTCAAAGATGTAGCTTTATCGCCAGAGGAATTCCGACAGATAAGTTAATAAATACCAACATCTAAAAAAGTATAAAAATATAAAAAAAGTGTAAAAGATATAAAAGCACAGAAAATTATCGTAGAAAAAGCGTATAGAGTCCGTATCAAGAATTCCGAGGAGTCAAGCATGGGGTATGTATATATCGAGTACATCTTTCATAACATGCACCTAATTAACTGGAATGGGATCATAAATGTATGGTAACATTTAATGCTGCGATGACAAAGCTATTTTCCTTCAACAACTACAAGAAACCTTTTCACTCCACGATTGCCGTTGCAAATAATACCCTACCTGAGAGTCCAACGTTCAAACTCCTTAGCCTAACATTCACAAGTAACGTGAATTGGAACAAATACATAGAAGACACTGCCAAGGCTGCTGCAAATAAAATGGGATCCTTTTACCGTGCTAGAAAACTACTCATATCTGACAGTGTCGTATATCTGTACAACGCAACCATCCGCCTATGCATGGAGTATTGTTGTCACATTTTGGGCTGATGCTCCATCCACTAGTCTCTTCCTCTTAGATAAGATTCTTCACTATCCACCAAGCTCCAGCCTTTGTCTCTGTGCTTGTTTTACAAGTACTTCAATGGAATATACTGCGATGAACTTGCTGGTCTGGTGTCTCCTCGATGTAAATACACTCGACCAACCCGACATACAGCTAAATCCGATCCATACACTGTGGAGGTCCCCAGATACCGAAGACCCCACGTCTTCGGTATCTGGGGACCTCCACAGTGTATGGATTGGATTTAGCTGTATGTCGGGTTGGTCGAGTATATTTACGTCGAGGGGGCACCAGACCAGCTCCAATAACTTCTTTCCTCGAGCTGTCAGCCTCTGGAACTTCCTCCCTGTTCCTTGTTTCCCCGACTATACCGACATGCAGAAATGTAAAACTAATGTGAATAAGCATCTCGCTGCACAGTTCCGAATTTAGGATGACCCCCTAAACTTACACCTTAATTCTCAGTTGCCCCTTACGTCTACATAGCCAACTTTGCATTGTTTGGGTTGAACTAAGTTAAAAAAAGAAACAATAAAAACTTACGTCTACATTGTCAAGTTAAATAAAACTGATCTGCGATCACATATTAGATCATTAGTCTTCACTACATACTTGCTGACGTAACAATATAATACGCACTTGCTCACAGAACAAAAACATATATTTGTTAACTGTTAACATTGCAATAGACACTAATATACGCTAACTGACCTGGGTTTATAAACTTGCTAACTGGCCTACAAGACCTGCTTACTAAATTAATAATAATTAACTAACCCTGTGGGATTTTTATTTATAGTAAATACGTGCAATTAAGCAGAAGACATTAAGTTGGGGAGTTTTGGGGAGGACTGTTGACCTTTCGGTTTTATATTTCTGATCTTAACCAATTAGGCTAGTCTCTCCGTTGAGCGGAATCGAGTTAGTCATTTCTCGTATCCTCTTTTCACAATGGTTAGTTTACCTGTGGTCGCAATGATCACTAAACACTAACCCCTCCTTGAGAAATAGAGTTAGCCATTTGTTGTAACCTTTTCTTTTCACATTGTGTTAAGGTTCATATCCCGTGATCTCGATACAATGTATATCACTTAACTGGCTAGCAAGTGCTGCTAATATTATAACAATATGCACAAGCGATCTGCGAGATTTTCTTGCTAACAAACCAATATACACTACCAAGCTGGCCTGAAGAACGTGCTTGTAAACATAACCAATGCATTATTGCAAACGTTCGACTAAATTATTCGTAATCGTTTTAATTACTTTTCTTTTCTTTGTTTATTTAAACATACTGGTCTCTGAGCAAAGTGCCCATCCCCTCAAAAAATGTACATTTTTACGGCGTCTTCGCGGTGCCTCACCGAAATTGTCTTCGTCGATTTCCTATCAATTGAGAGAATTCTTATTAAACCGCCACCGCTCACAGCTGCAGCCAACGAGGATGAAGACATCTGTCGCCGCCGTGGACTTCGTGGCTAGGGATATGCATGAAGGGTCCAGCCAGTCGAAAGTGATGGCTTTGCATGTTGACATTAATGCACCCGGCGTGGCCTGACCAAACCTGGCCAGCTGACGGGCGTTATCGGTGCATCACGGTTATGGGGATGGGAAGATGCGCTCCGGAGCAAAGATGAAGATATCGATGACGATGGCGATGAGTGCCAGTTAATGAGAAAATGAAATAAGGGGGTGAGGAATTAACCCCAAAAAGCCCCCCCCCTCTATTTAAAAAAAAATTGTTAGGGTCGATAGTTCTGTTTCACATGCTATTATTTTATGCTGATGTAAAAAGTAGAAGGTTTAAAACGGTATTGTTCGAAGTTCTGTTTACCTCCATTTCGCTGATGCATTGACACGTAAGGCTCAGTCCGTCGGTTGCGTTTGGTCGGTCGGTCGGCCACTCTGTCACGCTTCAGTTTTTTAAACCGTACTTTCGTTGCAAACCGCGCAGATTTCAGGCATTTTGATGTGTTCAAGCATGTCTATAAGACATTTTGACCGTCGGTTTGGCTAAAATGGCTTATGTTTGAAATAGCATTTTCATGGTTCATCATGTTGAAGTTATAAATAGGATTTTCTATGATTTATAACACTTAAGTCAAATATAGCATTTGCGATGGTTTGTGACGTTGTCAAGTTATAAATAGCATTTCCGATGGTTGGTAAAGCATATGTCATAAATAGCAATTTCGATGGTTGGTAAAGCATATGTTATAAATAGCAATTTCGATGGTTGGTAAAGCATATGTCATAAATAGCAATTTCGATGGTTGGTAAAGCATATGTTATAAATAGCAATTTCGATGGTTCGTCACGCTTAAGTTTTTAAATACCATGTTCGACGCTTATGTTATGAACAGTGTTTTCAGTGGTTCGTCAAAAGCTTTAAATAGAATTTTCGATGGTTCGTCACGCTTAAGTTAAAAATAGCATGTTCGATGGTTTGTCACGCTTAATTTATAAATAGCATTGTCATGGTTCGTCATTTTTTAGTTTGAAATAACATTTTCGATATTTCATCACGCTTAAGTTTATAAATACCATTTTCAAAAGTTCGTCACGCTTAAGTTATTAAGTAGCATTTTCGATGCTTCGTCACGCTTAAGTTATAAATAGCATTTTCGATGGTTCATCACGCTTATGTTATAAATAGCATTTTCGAGTGTTCGTCACGCTTATGTTATAATTAGCATTTTCGATGGTTCATCACGCTTATGTTATAAATAGCATTTTCGATGGTTCATCACGCTTATGTTATAAATAGCATTTTCGATGGTTCATCACGCTTATGTTATAAATAGCATTTTCGATGGTTCATCACGCTTATGTTATAAATAGCATTTTCAGTGGTTCGTCACGCTTATGTTATAATTAGCATTTTCGATGGTTCATCACGCTTATGTTATAAATAGCATTTCCGATGGTTCATCACGCTTATGTTATAAATAGCATTTTCGATGGTTCAGCACGCTTAAGTTATAAATACCATTTTCGATGGTTCATCACGCTTAAGTTTTAAATAGCATTTTCGATGGTTCATCACGCTTATGTAATAATTAGAATTTTCGATGGTTCATCACGCTTATGTTATAAATAGCATTTTCGATGGTTCATCACGCTTTGTTATAAATAATATTTTCGATGGTTCATCACGCTTAAGTTATAAATAGCATTTTCGATGGTTCATCACGCTTATGTTATAAATAGCATTTTCGATGGTTCATCACGGTTAAGTTGGACATAAGATTTTCATCGCTAAACGCGCAGAATGAATGGACGCATCATAAGAATGTGTGTTATTTTCCCCTCGCTGATTGTGATGACGTTGAGGGTGAGGGACAAAGTGTTGATGGGGTTACGAGTGCGTCGATGGGTTATTTCAATTTTATAGCTGCAAAATGGCGACTTATGTTTTATCAAAAAAACGAAGTGAAACCGAATTAATGTTTTTCTTCTTCCACGTTTCTTACTCATCTACCGTTGACGTAAATAAAGATGGCGCTTCTTTTTTCTTTTTCATGTTTCAAATAAAAGTGCTTTTATATTGCCAACAATATATCAATTGAAAATGCGATTTTTCCCGTAAGTATTAAAAATAAATATGATGAAGATTGCGACGGTGCACACTCATAAAATGCTTTGGGAGAATCCTGAAAACCCGGGACCGCCAAGGCAGTGCGAAGAAATATGCAGCAACGTTCTGGTAACTGCTGTGGCCTCACGTGGTTCATATATATCGGTGCTTCCCTTTCTAATTGACCATTTCAACGACGTGGAAAGTGGAGTCTGCGGAATTTTCATTGTTCATAAGATTTTTGCTTTTGATCCTTAATAAGGATAGTAGCTTTTTAAAAATCTATCTATCTATCTCGGCACAGAAGAAAATAATAAATATGGAAATGTCGTACTACCTAGAAAAACAGGTCAAGTTTATTTCGAAGAAACGATAAATATGTTGTCCAGGGTTTCCTTATTAAATATTCGTTACAAATGTTTAAAAAGAGACAGCGAGGATTTGTATCAAATATGTTAGAAAAGTAGATCAAAATTGTGAGCGTTTTTGTTAGCTAAGCTAAACCTCGACGAATGTCTATTCTTTGTTCAAGGACTTTTAAGAAAGATAAAGACGTCCGTCCATGAATACTAAGTTCGGACCAGATCCTGATTTAACGCTTTAGAATGTCTCTGAAGAATATCAGAAAATGTTTAATTTAAAACAAGATAACACTCAAATTGGAGACGACAAGAGTTCATAGAGAGACGCTATTCGTCCTCAAATACGACGCCACAATATTGAAGATAAATTTTTAAACGAAATCCGTGTTTGGGTTGCGTTGGCTTTCATTTTAAAAGTGAATGTTTTAACGTGAAAACAAAATAGTTTTTTTGTGAAAATATAGGAGATAAAAAGTTCTACTTCAGAACCAAACGGAAACACTTTTTTTAAAAATGACAACATGAATATAGTGTTATTGAGACGTGAAATCGAGAAGGGTGAGAAACATAAACTCCAACTTGACAACAGATGTGCGATTTTAATTATAGATGAAGAAAAAAGAGAAAAAATTGCAAACGAATTAGATTGCACACGGAATGGCAGGAAATACATTTTTTAGATGAATTTACTTGAAATACACGATTTGCTAGAAATAGATTTTTAAGTGAATTTACTTGTGATATACGATTTGCTGGAAACACATTTTTTAGGTGAATTTACTTGTAATGTACGATTTGCTGGAAATACATTTTTAGGTGAATTTACTTGTGATATACGATTTGCTGGAAATACATTTTTTAGGGTAATTTACTTGTGATATACGCTTTGCTGGAAATACATTTTTTAGGTGAATTTACTTGTAATATACGATTCGCTGGAAATACATTTTTTAGATGAATTTACTTGTAATACACGATTTGTTAGAAATACATTTTTTAGGTGAATTTACTTGTAATACACGATTTGCTGGAAATAGATTTTTAGGTGAATTTACCTGTAATATACGATTTGCTGGAAATACATTTTTAAGTGAATTTGCTTGTGATATACGATTTGCTGGAAATACATTTTTAAGTGAATTTACTTGTGACATACGATTTGCTGGAAATAGATTTTTAGGTGAATTTACTTGTAATATACGATTTGCGTGGAATACATTTTTTAGATGAATTTACTTGTAATATACGATTTGCCGGAAATAATTTTTAGGTGAATTTACTCGTAATATACGATTTGCAGGAAATACATTTTTAGGTGAATTTACTTGTAATATACGATTTGCTGGAAATACACTAAAATCAAAGGCATTTGTAGTAAAAAAAAGTATTCAAATATTATTTAGAAACGTGTCGGATTTGGTTAATTGATTATAAGAACTACCAATGAATTCGTTTTGTAATAAACTTGATGTTTCCCCACCTAGAACGAACAGGGTAGGGAATGTTTAAAGAAAAGAGCTGAAAAATAAGTTTATTTAAATGTTTTCAGAAAAAACTTGGAAGATGCACCAAGAAAATTGTGAAGTCAGGTAAAATGTGATGTCTATTTTCAGGCCTTCGTTGCGTTGAAATAAATGCATTAGAGAGACTTGAAAAATCTGGCGACTTTTAAAACGTTGCAAATTTAACAATATATATAACTAAAGTAAATCACAAATTATGCGTTTGCACAGATTTTTCAACTGACTTAAATGATTGACCTGTTCAATAGCAGTCAGTATCTGGAGACATTTTTGCAAAATTAAATCGTGGAAATGTTTTTTCGAAGCTGGATTTATCAGATGCATACATTCATATACAAATCGAAGGACGATGTGGCACAAGGCTGGAAGAGGGTGAGAATCAAGCCAGCGCCCCTAAAAAGGGGGCACTGGCATATTAAAAATTGTCTGGGAAACCCCGTCGACATTCTCCGGCCGTGGCGTCTCACGCAGTTAGAAATAAACTTACTCCTCCCCAAAGAAGGGAAGCAAAGATTGTGAAGGTGGACCTCTTAGAACTACCCAAGACTAATACTTCAGAACAGATCCTCGCCTGGTATTTACAATTCTGATGTGTCTATGCCCTAATGCTGAAGAAAGAATGATCCAAATTGTTGACTAACGACACTGATAATAGCTTATGTAACATTAATCATCTTCGTGATCAAAGATGCGCCTACTCTTCTCCAACAAAGTACGGACAGCATGCTGCCGGATTTCAATTCTGCTATTCAAACCATAACGTGTTGATAAAGAGTGAATATCGAAAGCCACTTTCTAATAAAAAAAAGTATACAAAAAGATAAAAGTTCAAACTTAACGATGCCAATCGATGGTTGGAATGGTTTCTTATAATTTTTAAAGAAAATGAGCTTCGCCTTGTTAGCATTATTGTAACTATCTATTTTTTGACCCCGTTCTACTACAGACTGGGGATCATTTTCTAAGGATTCAACATTTGCTTTGGATATGTGTGTATTCGATTTTCCCGCGTGTTGAGAATAGAGTGTGGATCCATCAACAAATATACCCATCTCGAACGCGATTTCATCAGAGAGATCGTTTCGTTAAAATCAGCAATAATCCTGGATCTTTCTTTTAGTTAGAAGGATCTGATTATATAAGATATTCGTCCAGAAATAGTGTAAGAATTGATTTTTATTGAAAAGACTTTCATGCCAGACCTTGTCAAAGGTTTTGGATATATCAAGTGCTCCGCAGTAGAACGGGATTGTCTAAATCCATACTGTTGATCAGAAATAAGTTAAGCCTTTTCGAGATGGTCGGCTATCGCTAGATTGATTAATGATTCAAGGATTTTCGCGAAGAGCGGGAGGAAACTTATGGGGTGATAATTCTGCGGGTCAGTTATTTCATCATAGTTCTTGAAAACTGGTACCAAAAGGGCAATTTTATAAAAAATGTCATAAAAAGCCAGATTTGGCAAGGCATTTGTTATAGAGTTTAGAAAAAGGGAAGGCCTAATCCAGCAGAGAAATCTTGCTTTCCTGACAGCTTGAAAATTGTTTAATACTATAGAAGGTATAAAATCAGGTTCACATGCTTTGGTTGTGTCAAGGATTTTTATTATATCCAGAAGATGGGAAGGGTGGATGATCAGATCAAGGTTTCCGTCCATAGCGGGAAATTTAGGGGTGAGTTGTTCGTGGAGTCTAAGGTGGAGTTTAAGGCAAACCGATTAGTAAGCAGTTCACCCTTATCCGTTACCGTGCAAACAACATTTTCCAGACATCAGGGCGTTCCTTATTTCTGGACTCACTAGGTTTTCTGGTCATTTCTTGGCCTTTTGGCTAAGATCAAAGTGTAGTATCTGTTCCGATGGATACTGCACCCCCCCCCAGACTGGTATTGTCTTGGCCTTCGGGCTTGATTTACGCCGGTCTATAGGACTGTCCTGTGCAGTTCTAGGAGGTCCACCCTACCAGGCTTTGCCTCCCCTCTTTGGAGAGGAGTAAGTTTATTGCTTACTGTCTGAGGCGCCCCTACCGGGGGAATGCCGACAGGGCTGCCCAGGTAATTTTTAATGGCCAGAGTGCTCACCTTTCGGGCGCTGGCTTTTCAAACTCCACTTTCCCGACCCGACCTTGGGTCACATCTTACTTGTGGGAGTAAGATAAAACTGATCTTGTGACTAACCCCCGGAGAGGAGTAAATAAATACTCTAAGCTGCGACTATTATACCGTTACAATGTTGTTGTTTTTTTTTGGGGGGGGGGCTATACATCTTTACATCTTTTTGGTTTTATTTGTAGCTGACTTATAGCGGTTAAAACGACGAAATGTTTGCTGCTTTTGCGCAATAGCAGAATTTTCGTGCGATTAGGTTACATCATTTGCGCACTGTTCAACAGAGAGAGAAACACAGTTTTACTCAAAGGGGCATCCATGATGAGGCGTTTGAAGGATTCCGAATCATTCCGTTGGTAATATCTCATTATTTTCTAGTAACGGAGCTTCGATTTAAGCTAGGAGGTTTATGGTGATATCAAGAGAGGGTGCACTATCGATAACATCACTAAATCCATCAAAAGATTCAATGCACAACATACAACGAAATTAAACAACAAACTCAACAAACTAATCCTAAACAGCAAATGGAAAACTTTAGGACGTCCGGAACTCATAAACAACCTCACCACCTATAAACTTTCTCAGTTTCGGTTTAAAATTCGCCACTGGAATACACTCTAACACCACCACCAACACAGTTCTAAAAAATTACAGACACACTGACACAGATTTCACTAAAGGCTTCATTCAAGGCATAATCTCAACCACCACCACTCTCCTTAATGACCCCGTCTTACCCAAGAGATACATAGACACTCTTAAACACCTAGCTAACAACAACGACATAATCATATCACCATCAGACATAGTAATCATGGACAAAAATTCATATATCAAAAAAATATCTACTCTATTATCCGACGAAAACACATACACTAAAACTGACCAAAAAACTATAGATAAAAACATAGAACATTTGAACAAATCTTTCAAACACCTAATCAAGAACAACAAAAAATGGGCATCAAACATTGAATATCACCCCATCATTCCCACATTATACGGGCTCCCCAAAACCCACAAACCTGACATCCCCATGCGTCCCATTGTATCGAGCATAGGTAGCACCACACACAAAATCGCACGGGCCATAGCTAACATCCTCACTCCACTAATGGGTACCATCAATCCTTCCCACATCAAAAATTCAGGCGACCTTCTTAGCAGAATAAAAAACATCAACGTAGAAAATAAAAATATACATAGCCTAGATGTAACTTCGCTCTACACTAATGTACCTGTTAAAAAATGCCTAAACTTACTTCACACACATATAAAGAAAATCAAAACCGACCTACCTTTTCCCCCCAACACTTTTATAGAAATAATTAGACTCATCACTGACGTAACATATTTCCAATTTAACGAAGTATTCTACAAACAAAAATTTGGACTCCCCATGGGTAACCCCCTTAGCGGTGTATTGGCCTGCCTCTTTTTAGAATTCTTAGAATCCGGTCCTTTCAAATATAGACTACCCCCTAACATCGAATACTTTAGATACATAGATGATATTTTAATTTTCCTCCCCACAGACATACAAATCAATAATGTTAAAGATAGACTCAACACAGTAGAACCCTCCATAAAATTCACCTATGAGACTGAAATAAACGGCTCCATTCCCTTCCTAGATACCCTTGTAATTAAGTCCAACAACAAACTAGAATTTAAGGTACACCGCAAAAACACTCACAAAAATGACTACATACATTTCTATTCCCACCACCATAGCAAGATCAAAACAGGTATAATTATAGGCTTCTTTCTACGCGCCCTTAGAATATGTAGCCCCCAACACATAGATGAAGAAATAAAGTACATTTTAATTCCCTAAAAACATTGCAATACCCCACACATTTTATATTAAATGCCAAGAAAAAAGCCTTCCAAATATTCTCCAGAAACACCACACAAAAAAATCAGACTCCTAACACCTCTCTCATAGACAGAACCCTTCTCCTACCCACGCATTCCAATAACACATCCATATGCAACACGCTTAACAAACTAGGCATTCCAACAGTACAAACCACATCTCAATCCATAAAACAAACACTAAACACATCCAGACATTTCCAAAAAACACCCACATCCCATGCCGGCTTATATACTGTCCCATGCAATGACTGCCATCAATTTTACGTGGGAGAAACACAACGTGAATTAAAGAAACGATTAAATGAACACAAAAGGGACATAAAAAACAACAACCTTCTCAGTGCACTTTTCTCCCATGCACTAGAACATGGTCATGCGTTCAAATTTGAACAAGCCAAAATCACAAAATACATCCACAACAAATCTCGGCGAAGATTATTGGAAACTGCTCTCATCACCGCCTCCACCACTATCAAGCAACGAAATGGCTTCTTTAACCTATCACTCTTAATAAGCAAGATCATCCTTACAGAACAAAGACTCTTGCCTGATCATAGATAACATTTATTTTCATCTCTAACCTTTATGACACTCTCCCTCTTACTCACACCCTTCCTTTTTCTCCATGAATCTTCACTTTCTCCTACTCATTCCGTTTTTTCCCCCTCACATTTTTAACACTGCAGTCCAATTAAACTTTCTCATGTTCCAAATATTTCAAATATTCCATACCCACCCGTTCAATTACCTCCCTCCTCCACCCCTCCACTCCCTCACTCATTGCTCTCATTTTCCAAATATTTCAAATATTTCATACCCTATCACAACAAAGCCTCCCTCTTCCCCTCACCCATTCCCCCTCTCAACTATTTCTCTCATGCCCTCACTCTTCCATACCCTCTTCTTAAATTTCCTCATTTTCTCAAAACGTTCTCTAAGACCATAACTTTCGCCCATCCACCAAAATCACAGCCCCCTCTTCTCTACCCACCCTCCTTTTCTCTGCATACACCCCACACACACAAACATTCCAACTTACTTTTTCCCCTTCAATCTTGACCGCAGCTATCTGGTCAAACACCTCCTTCCTCCCTCTCCTCCACTTTCTCTCTGCCATCCATTTTATCCCTGCTCATCCCCCCCACCTCTTACTGTTACTACCAGCCACAGTAGTCCTTGCTCACCCCATCTTTCCACTTCTTCCCCACTCATTTTCTTCAACATTTATTTTTATTCTCCACCAAGTACGGACGTCCACCCAGTAGTGGCCATTATTTTATTTTATTTTTTTTCCTCCCAATATGTCAACCCTACATGTATTTGTACTTGCATGACATTTTTCTCTATATTATCATCCTGATGAAGTCTTATAAATAAAGACGAAACGTTGATGTACACATAAAAAACATCCATTTTTTGGTTTTCCTTTTTCATTTTCCCATATATATATATATATATATATATATATATATATATATATATATATATATATATA
>OY744516.1:236505251-236567751 GCA_963556195.1 Sepiola atlantica | reverse complement strand
ACTGTTCCTTTTTCTCTCTTTCTCTTTGTCTCAGTCTGAATTGAAAATCGCCAACGACTTTCCTGAAACAATGCGGAAAACGTTCTATGCGCGTTTCTCCACCGTATTTTACAAAAATTCTCTTCTTTCTCCAGCTTTTTTGTTCATTTGCTTTTGACACCTGAGGATGATTCGACGAGGAATCGAAAACGTTCGTGAAACCTATGGAACATTTATTATTTTTTTTATTATTTTAATACAAAAAGGCCATCAGAAAAATTGAAAAAATAAAAAAGGTATAATTAAACAGACGAATTCTGTTACTTTTAACAATGTTTGCATAAATGAGAAAATGCTGGCTAAATACACACACACAATATATATATATATATTTTGGTACAGAAAAATTAGTACAATATTCGTACCGTCGGTTTCAAGCACAAAAGGACTTAGCCATCCGGCTCTCTTCAGCTTCTGTTGTCATCTGTTTCGGAGCACTCTGCTGGGATTTTTCCTGCTACATTACGAAGAAGTTATATATATATATATATATATATATATATATATATATATATATATATATATATATATATATATATATATATATATATATATATGAGAGAGAGAGAGAGAGAGAGAGAGAGAGAGGGGAAGAGGGATAAAGAGAGGTATTATCTGTAAGACGCAATATCTTCTTGTTTTTATGTGATGTTTTTAATCGTTATTTCGTTACTCGTCGAAATATTCCTCTCTTTCCTGTCTTGATCGTCTTTTCCTTTCTTTTTGGCGCCATTTCCTCAAAAACATGTATTGACACACGCATGCGCGTACGTATTTTGTTTACTCGCTGGACTTTTTTTGTCTCCGAAAACCGAACCGAATCAACGACATTGGCTAAAATGTGTTCTCTCGTCTCTCACCGTACAAACAGTGAAATACACTCCAATGCGTTTTCTTGTTGCCAGTAGGTCTGGGTTTTTTTTAATTTTTTATTTTTGCTGCACATCAGGTAAACGAGATGAAGAGGGGGGGGGCACTCTTGAAGCAGCGGAAATGACGGCGAAAGTTGAGATGAAGAAAAAGAAAACAGGAGGATGGACCGAAGATATAAAGGAAAGGAAAATGTGAAGACATTTCAAGAACCGGGAGGGGGGGTCGCTTTCTTAAGATGCATCCATTCAATTTGCGCGTTTAGCGATAAAAATGCTATTTTTAACTTAAGAGAGCACCAAAAATGATGGTTCAAAATTAAGCATGACAGACCGACAAAACTTCTTTTTCAAATTCAAGTATGACAGACTGACGGACAGATTTTTGGCGCATCCAAACAATCTGCGCGTTTAGAGATAGGAAATACTATTTCAAACTGACCGGTGACAGACCGATTGACCGCCCAACGTACGTTAAGAAAAAATAGTCGTTTCTAACCCCCTCTCTCTCTTTCTCTCTCTCTCTCTCTCTTTCTCTTTCTGTCAGACTGTCGGTAACTCTGTGTGTCTCTCTCACTTCCTCTTTCTTTCTCTTTCTCTTTTTCCCCTCTGCCTGTCTCCCTCTTTTTATCTTACTGCTCTTTTTCTCTCTTTCTCTTTGTCTCAGTCTGCCCCTTCTTGTCTCTCTCTCTCTCCCATTCTCTCTCTCCCCCCCCCCTCTCTCTCTCTCTATCGCCGACTTCTCTCTCTTTTTCCATCTGTCTTTTTCTATTCGTTGTCCGTCTCTCTATATTTGTCTCTCTGTCTCTGTCTCTCTCTCCCCCTCTCTCCCTTACTCTCTATATATCTATCTCTCGCTGACTTCTCTCTCTCTCTCTTTCCATCTGTCTCTTTCTATTTGTTATCCGTCTCTCTGTATTTGTCTCTCTGTCTCTGTCTCTATCTATCTATCTATCTATCTATCTATTCCAGTCTATCTATCTATCTATCTATTCCAGTCTATCTATCTATCTATCTATCTATCTATCTATCTATCTATCTATCTATTCCAGTCTATCTATCTATCTATCTATCTATCTATTCCAGTCTATCTATCTATCTATCTATCTATTCCAGTCTATCTATCTATCTATCTATCTATCTATCTATCTATCTATCTATCTATCTATCTATCTATCTTTGATGGAAGGCATAACATTAGTTGTAGACAACGGCGATACAACATATCCGGGCTAAAAGCATGCCATTTTGGTTGGACACAACGCGTTGCAATCTGAGTCAGAAATTCTCGTGTCATCCGACTCGGACAAACAGGCGTAGATTTCCCGACAAAAAAAGAAAAGCAAAATTGCAAAACAATTCGTATCAAACGTTCAACTAAATGGACGACTCAGAAACAGCGAAAAGCAAATATCTATATCATCAGGCGTATCGAGTTTGGTAGTTGAAAACCTCGAAAAATGCAAGCGATAATATGCATGAACTACAATGGAATTAAAAACACAGTTTATGTGAATGGACTTACTACCATTTTATGATTCGCTTCATTCATTTGACATCGATTTCTATGATAGGGTCAGCTACTCGCAGCAGAAAGAACGTGAAGTACGCCAGCATCCTTATTGAAAATGGTGCTATAGATTTAAATACGAATACAAGCTGGGGTGGACATTGCTTAACTATAAATACGATATTATGATGTAAATCCATGCATTTAGACTGATGATTTCCTTGGATAATGAAACGAAAAGTTCTGTGTATCTTACTCTCTTATATATTATACTATATATATATATATATACACGTTCTACAATTCATCGGACGTCCTTTCAACGGAAATTTACCACCCGGACAAACTGCATATCTTTTTTATGGAACTTTTCTGTTCTTTTCATTCACTGCGTTTTTTTAATAATAACTTTTTTAATAATAATTTTCATATTTTTCAAATATTTGAACTTTGGTTTTTTCGAAAGCCAACTTATCTATCTGTATTTCTCCTCTGATGATAAGATCTCGATCTTTGAAAAGCCTTGGCTTAAGGAAAGAATGATAAACACTAGTTTATTACTGAATACACCTTGCATTGAACAATAGAAATTTGAAATAAATTTGGACAATCGTCGCATACTTATCACTCTTTTTTCTTCTATCTCTCTCTCTCTCTCTCTCTCTCTCTATATATATATATATATATATATATATATATATATATATTAGTACTTCATGTATCCACATAAAATATTATAAGGAGATATAATTTTTTATGTGTCAGTTTTCAGTATTTACTTCAACAGTGCTCGATACGTAAGTAGAGCTAGGTAGTAAGCAATGAAAAATATATGGCAATCAAACTACACAGAGGCTCCCGTGTTTCATCCCCGGGGGGAATCGTCAGGCTAAATGACGATTCCCCCGGGGATGAAACACGGGAGCCTCTGTGTAGTTTGATTGCCATATATATTTTCATTGCTTACTATATATATATATATATATATATATATATATATATATATATATATATATATATATGGGGTAAGGTACACGATAAGTCATGAAAATGAAATGCCATGGAAGACAAAATGTTTGAAAAAAGACAAACGGAAAACAGGTTAGAATGAAGGAGAAAAACAAGAGATTTGACCGGTTTCGTTCGTATTATAGAATTTTTCTGAAGACGTTCGATAATACAAACGAAACCGGTCAAATCTCTTGTTTTTTTGTTTTTCACCTGCATTCTAACCTGTTTTCCGTTTGTCGTTTTTCAAACATATATATATATACATATATATATATACATATAACTATACAATACTTTTGGTTAGGCATTAATTCTGTATTCCAAGCCACAATATTTGCCAAAGAAAAACCGAATAATAAGAAGTACTACGTGGGTATGACCTCCCTAGATTTTAAAACCAGATATTATGACCACAAAAGCACATTTAAAACCAGAGAACATCGAATAAAAACAGCACTATCAAAGCAATATTGGGAGTTAAAAGAAAATGGACGCTCACCAATAATGGAATGGAAAAATAATAGGATAAGCCAGTACATGTAGAAATTTAGACGACCTGTGTAGATTATGTCTGAATGAGAAATTTGAAATCCTAAATTTTAAGGACCCCCGAAATCTATTAAACTATAGAAATGAAATAGAAAACAGCTGCTTACGCAAGAATAAATTTACCTTAGGCTAACGATACCTACATAATTAAATACATAAATAAACAAATAAGTAAAAAAAAAACTAAACTAAACAAAAAATTAACAATTTAAAAATTAAAACCTAAAATAGGAATACAAGGAACTACGTGTTAAAATAAATTCACACATTATATTGACACAACAAAGAAACAGGGTACAGGCCAATCTATAGAAAACAAAACAATAGAACAGGATATAGGAAGAAACACTAACCAGACCTTTGTTCGTGGGAAGCCCAACGATTGGTTGAGAGAACAACAAAGAATATGGTTGGTTAACTAGCTAGCCGTGTATATAAAAAAACACCCGGCAAAAATAACTCCATGCATTTTAGCCTGAATATTCCCTCGGGGATGAAACGCGGGAGCCTCTGCGTAGCTTTGTTGACATAAATATATTTTCATAGCTTACTATATATATATATATATATATATATATATATATATATATATATATATATATATATATATATATGGTAAACAACTGACGATCCCTTATATATAAAAACATATATAAAAATATATTTATATTAGAGTATATTCTTGGAAGTAAACTAAAATAGTGATTGCAGTAGATTGATTGACTTACTAGACTAAAATCTTTCAACAAATTTTTTTTTTTTTTTTTTTTTTCCCAGTTTTGAAGGTTAAAAGAACTTCCGAGACTATATATTGGGTATTTGAATATGTATGGCTAGGATTCCTTCCTCTTATTCGAATACTTTCCTGGTACCATAGGTACTTAAGTTTTTTTTAAACCCTGAAAAACTAAAAAAATAAATAATATATAATAGTAATAACTATGGTTATTAAAACACGATCACAAGCTAGGTCTGGGCAGCCCTCAGAACTAGTGAGTTCCCCTAGGGCTCACCCCCCAAGGAGGTCGGACATATCTCGACAGGGTAAAGCCGTTGTCACTAGTAACATAGAAGTAGGAGCTCCTTCGTACGAAATGGCAAATGGGACTTGTCCGGCCGAAATAAGTTTTAAGGTTGCTCCTTGCGGAGCTTCATTATGTAAAACCTGTAATATTCTAATAACATCTAAAGAATATAAATCAAATGTTACAGACAGAATGTATAAAATAGTAAATCATTCGGGGGAAGATTTGTCATGTAAGTCTCAAAATCTAATTTATTTGTTATCATGTAAAAATTGTAATTTACAATACGTAGGCGAAACCGTACTTCCTTTAAATAAACGCATGAATATACATAGAACTAGCACTAAAGGATGTCTCCATGTTATTAAACATTTTAAAGAAACCTGTAGTGAATCGTCCTTTTCAATACAAATCATTGAAAAATTTAAAAATAACGGATATAATAGTTTTGGAGAAGTAGATAACAATATATTAAAAATACGTCAAAATAAAGAAGATGAAACAATTAAGAAATTACGAGTAATTTATCCTTATGGTCTAAATAGTAAAGTAAAGAAAAATAACTTACACGATGAATTAGAAAATGTAGGGCGATTATATCCAGCTTTACCTCGCTACGGTACTAGAGATAGGTCATATGTAAATAGAAACAGCAAAGAATCTGCCATTTCATGCGAGGAATTCTTTGAAAAAACTAAAGATAGTATTATTAATAATATTTCCGGTTCTTTCAATTACATTAGAAAACTTCTAAATCAAACAAAAAAGAAGGTACAGAAGAATATTGCATCTTAAATATTACTACAACCGGATATGATGTACAAAAAAGAAAAACTAACTCAATGGTATGAATATATAATGGATATAATCGATACTAAACTATATAAACCACCTGTTGTATATAAAAAACATAAACCTAGAAATGTTTGTGTAGTTCTGTATGAAAATAAAGGATTAGATGATATAAATCTGCCAAAAATATTAAATAATCCAGAAATCTTACAATTACTACCCACTGAACTAAAAATGGAGGGACAAAATCCAATAGTAACATATAAACTTGGGCAAACCATACGAAATAAAATTTTCAATTATAAAAAAACAGTAGAAAATATAAATACAAATGATTATAAGGATGAAAATATTCCAGAATGCGAATGTAAGTCCTCCCCTTTATGTAATAATGACATAGGGCATGTAATTACCGGTAATTTAGCGATAGTAAAAAATCCTAAGTTGAGAAAGCTCCTTACAAAAGGTCCAAACTACAGAGAACCTAAATGTTTAAATTATACAAAATGTATAAAAGAAATAAATAAAGCATTAGAAACCTTTAGTATATCCATGGCAAAAAAACACAAAATATTAGATTCCACATTTGACGCATGGAAAAATAATATACTCAGATTCGTAAATAAAAAGGTCGAACGTTTAAAAATGTTTAAACATCCTAAAAAGACGAATCCTCTCCTTAGAAATTCACAAATAATTATGGACCTTCAAATACTTCAAAATAAATTTGTAATAGTTCCTATTGATAAGGCAGCAAATAATATAGCTTTTATATGTAAAAAATATTACATACAACGATTATTGTCAGAAGTAGGAATTATAGGTATAGAATCAGATACTTATAAAGTAAGTAATTGTGAAAAAGAAAGTATTATTCAAAATAACACCATTATTTGTGAAAAATTAGGACTAAAATTAGATGAGAAAAATAATAAACTTCCATGTATGTATTGGATACCGAAAATGCATAAAAAACCAGTTGGGGCCCGTTTTATTGTTGCCTCCAAAATGTGTATTACTAAACCCTTGAGTAAGGCTATATCAAATGTATTTAAATTAATAATTAATCAGATAAATAATTTTCATAATAAAAGAAAGTTCTATAGTAATATAAACCTATTTTGGGTAGTAAATAATTCATATCCAATAAAAGAAAAACTAGATCATATAAATTCCCGTAAAAAGGCTAAGTCAATTTCTACATATGATTTTAGTACCTTATATACTAAAATACCACATAATGAACTAATTAAAGAATTAGGTAACATTATAGATTTAGCTTTTGCCGGAGGTAAAGGTAAATACATAGAATTTTCAAAATCTAAAGCCTTTTGGTGTAAGACTAAAAACAGTAAAACTAGTACTTCAAAAAATGGCCTTAAAATACTTATAAGTCACCTGATTAAAGAAAGTTATTTTAAAATAGGAAATAATACACTAATACAAACAATAGGTATTCCTATGGGTTTGGACCCTGCCCCCTTTTGGGCAAATCTCTATTTACATAGATATGAATACATATATATGTCAGCATTAATAAAAAAATGATATATCTAGAACGTATAGTTACCACGGCTGCAGGAGGTTTATTGATGACCTGGTCTGTATAAATGATAGAGAGGAGTTTGAAAATACTAAACATTTAATATATCCTAGGGAATTAAAATTAAATTGTGAACATACAGGAATACATGCTACCTTTCTAGATTTAGATATAAAAATTGAGGATGGTAGATTTATTTATAAAATGTTTGATAAAAGAAATTCTTTTCCCTTTCATATCGTTCGTATGCCGCATAAAAGTAGTACCTGTCCTATGTATATATTTTATGGGAGTATAATGTCCGAATTTCTAAGAATAGCCCGCGTTACTTTAAGGTTAATGGATTTTATACCTCCAGTCACTTCATTAGTAATAAGAATGCTTAAACAAGGTGGAGATAAAAATAAAATATTTAGACAGTTAAATAAGGCAATAACACGCTATCCTGACGCTTTTAAATTATATGAAATAAATCAAAAAAAATTGATAAAAGAAATCCAAAACTCTATTATAAAAATGTATAACATATGTAAATAGTCTATGATAAAATAAAAAAATAAATGTATATATATATATATGTATATATGAAATATTTTTATAAATATATATTTTTAATTTTAAAACATTTGTAGACAAAGAAAATAACTAAGGAAAAAAAGGGGGGTTATTATAATGGAATCATCTAACTCTATAAAATAGATGTTCTGTAAAATAGTAAATACCCACTTTGAAAGGAACAACACAGGTAAGGAAACTATATTTTAATACTTTAGAAAAACAAATCTGGAGGCAAAACTAAATTAAATATTTGTAAACTTTTTAAATTAAAAAATAATTATTAAATAGGGAGGTGGTGTCTGATCAACACTGCTGGGATGCCATGATAAAGAAATACTGTTTTGTTTTTAAAATCCCGAAACAGTTTTCATGGTAAACAACTGACGATCCCTTATATATAAAAACATATATAAAAATATATTTATATTAGAGTATATTCTTGGAAGTAAACTAAAATAGTGATTGCAGTAGATTGATTGACTTACTAGACTAAAATCTTTCAACAAAATTTTTTTTTTTTTTTTTTTTTCCCAGTTTTGAAGGTTAAAAGAACTTCCGAGACTATATATATATATATATATATATATATATATATATATATATATATATATATATATATATATAGAGAGAGAGAGAGAGAGAGAGAGAGAGAGAGAGAGAGAGGGGGGGAGAGAGAGAGCAAATATTCAATTCTCTAAAAGTATACTTTTAGTCTCATATTTTATTTTATATATATATATATATATATATATATATATAAATGATAGAATTAAATAAATATATTAAGGAATATCACTGAATTAAAAATTCTCGAATGTCCAATTTTTTTTGGTGTGCTAACTGGAAAAATTCAAAATAGCGTCCTAAGGAGATCTTTTCTTCGTGTGAATTTAATTTTTTCTTTGTTTTTGCCCGCAATGCCCCACAGTGTGGTGTGTGTTTTTTCAAGACTTCAATTTGATAACTTTTCTTCTTTGTCGATATTTCTGATGATCTTGAGGTGTAGCAAAGCCGATATTGATATAATAATGTTGGTTGGCTCACCTCCAGAGAGATGAATCGTAAATATACATCTCACAAGAATGTTATGTTTTTTGAAAGTGTCAAAAAATAAAAAGAGAAAATAAAAACCATGGTTATTCGAATATAAAACGAACTAGTCTTATATATATATATATATATATATATATATATATATATATATATATATATATACAGATACACATATATATATATACAGATACATATATATATATATATATATATATACAGATACACACACACATATATATATATATATATATATATATATATATATATATATATAATAAAATAAAGTAACACTGAATCACATAATCACCAGTGCAATAATTTATTTCAACCTTCTGGCATTATCAAGCATCCAAGTGAGGTGATTACATTTTTGAAAATGAGAAAAGAGAAATTCACACTCACCAATTGAATATACATATAGAGAGAGCGACAACATATCTAATACATATTTTGAGAGACAGGGATTAGTTTACTCTGATTTCCAGCTTTCAGAGGCTGAAATAAATTATTGCAGCGGTGATTATGTGATTCCGTGTTACTTTATTTTATTTTATTTTTGCTCTGTTTATTACATTGAGCTCTCATACCTGGATTTCCTTCTGGAATTTATTCCACTAAAACACAACTAATTACGTAAAATGTTGCCACTGTTTTCATACGTTATGTTATTAATTGTAAGTTGTTTTGTTTTTATGTAGATAGCTTTCAGTATTTAAAAAAAAATAGATTGGTTTCGGAATGTATTATTTTAGTTTTATTAACCAGTATTTTCTTAAATCAGAGGGAGGGCAGTTATATTTTTAGAGATGCTGGTAAATTGGGCTAAAGTTTACAAAATGCATGGTGAGCGGCGAGATTGGGTAGTTGTTATAAAACCAATATAGCTATTAGCTTTATTATTATTATGGGAGTTACATTCTCTCAAAGGGAATTTAAACTTATAAATAACATTTGTTCTTTCTAGTGGTTTTGGGTTGGAGAGGAGTTATTTCTTACTACAATGATTTAGGTTTATATATATATATAAATATATATATACATATATATATATACATATATATATACATATATATATATGTGTGTATATACATATATATATATTTATATATATATATATATATATATTTATATATATATATATTATTTCATGCCCACTCCTATGTGTGATGTTGTTTGCGTTTATTTATACTTATATATATTTACATACATATTTGCATGCATGCGTATATATATATCTTCCACCTTATGTGTGTTTATCCTGGCTAGTTTCTCTGTCTTCTTCCCTCTAATCGCCTTTACCTCCTCCGCCTACCGCCTCCCCTATACTAGCTCAGTAGGTGTGAAAGTGAAAAGAAAATAAATAAAAATTTAAAAAAAGAATAAGAAATAAAGAAGAATGTCATGCACTTGTCAAATCATATATAAATGTCACTAAAAGTCTTCTCATATAGTCCAATTGGATCATCTTTTCCTTCTCTCCTATGTGTGTGCCTTCAAAACAAAATTGTTTCTAAATTCACACTTTTTTGAAGACGTTCGCTAACAAGAACGAAACCGGTCACATATCTCGCTTTTGTTTTTCTCCTGCATTTTAACCTGTTTTCCGTTTGTCATTTTTCATACATTTTGTCTACCACTGCATTTCATTTTCATGACTTATCGTGTACCTTACCCCATATATATATATATATATATATATATATATATATATATATATATATATATATATATATATGTATATATATATATATATTGAATAAGTTTTTTAAAATACTGATAAAAGTCACTAAAAATCAATATTTTCCCAAAGGGGCTAAAGATAGAGCTTTCTAAATATACATTATAAAAACATTTATGACAACATATATATATATATATATATATATATATATATATATATATATATATATATATATATATATATATATGATGGATGGACTCTCCCGTCGATTTCGACGTATGAGTGCCCCACCAGGGGCTGCCCGCGGGTGAATTTGTTAGTTCAAGGGTTGAAATGTCGCATATGTGAAAGTGCCGTTGAATACAAATAAAATGTCGCATATGTAGATGTGACAACAATACTCCATGCATAGGCAGGTGGTGTCCTTGTAGAGATATAGGATACTGGCAGGCGTGAGAAGTTTTCTAACTCGGTAGAGGGAGCCCACTTTATTTACATCAGCTGTGGCAGTATCTTCTATGTATTTGTTCCAATTCATGCTATATGTGAATGTTAGGCCGAGAAGTTTAAATATTGGACTCGAGTAGGCTTCTATTAGCCATAGCAATCGGTGGTTGAAGAGGTTTCTGATAATTGTTTTAAAAAAAGAGTTTTGTCTTAGCAGCATTAAATGTTACCATCCATTTATGACCCCATTCCACTACAGACTGGAGATCACTTTCTAAGGATTCAGCCATTATTAGGCCGAGAATTTTGAATGTTGGGCTCTAGGGTAGTGCTATTAGCCATGGTAATCAGTGGTTGAAGAGGTTTCTTATGATTGTTAAAATAAAGGAGTTTTGTCTTAGTAGCATTAAATGTAACCATCCGTTTAAGCCCCCATTCCAACACAGACTGGGGGTAATTCTCTACGGATTCGGACATTGCCTTGCGCATGTTAAGAGTAGAGCGTGGTGTCATTCGCAAACTTACTCATCTCGGAAAAAATTCGTTATACGGAATAGTTTTATCGATATTAACAGTAATTAATTAAAGTGATAATAATAAAATGATAACATCGAAACAATGTCTATTACTTTTCAAAGGACGAGCGCCCCCCCCCCTCACAAGGGTAGAGCGTGGTGTCATCAGCAAACACACCCATCTCGGACATGATTGCATATGTTGTAGCAAAAATGAAGAATCGAAACAGATAATTTTTTAATATATTTTTTGTAGTAGAATGTCGACATTCTTTTGATACACTTCTGTCCTAAGTCGGGGGCTGTTCACATCAGTCGAAGATATGTCTTCGACACTCAGTCTGGCAATGGCTTTGTTGCTGTCTGGCTGGGGTATGGTTCTGCTCTGTCTTCGAATGTCGACTTTTCTAGGCGTTACCTGCTATTTGGGAACGGGGTTAGTTTATTGGTAATTGCCTGAAGCGTCCCAACCGGGGAATGTTGAAAGGGCTGTTCATGTATTTTTGTAGGCCAGAGTCGCTTCTCCACGTGCGCTGGCTTTTAAAAACCACATCTGACCTCATGTCAAACCTTGTGCAATAGAGGTAAATAAACATTCCCTTTCTTCCTCTTTCCTGATATATCTATCTCTCTTTTTCTTTCTCCCTCTTTCTTACTCCCACTATCTATCTCTCTTCCTCCTCTTCCCTCTTTCCCCATGTCTTTATCTCTCTCCATTTCTCCCCCTTTCTTGATGTCTCTATCTCTTTTTTCTCTCTCCATCTTTTTTACTCCCACTATCTTTCTTCCCTTTCTCTACGTCTCTACCTTTTTTCCTTCTCATCTTCATCATACCTCTATCTCTCTTTCTGTTGTTCTCTTTCTCTACGTCTCTATGTCTCTCCCTTTCTCCATTTTTTATTTCTCTTCTTTTCTCTCTTTTTCTTTATCTCTTTTTCTTTCTCCCTCTTTTATTGTCTCTATCTTCTTTTCTCCTTCTTTCTTCATGTCTCTATCTCACTTCCCTCCTCTTTCTTCATACCTCTCTTTCTTAATATATATATATATATTTATCTATATATCTATCTATTTATCTCTCTCTCTCTCTATATATATATATATATATATATATTCTCTACCTATTTGTATTTATCTTCTATCTCTCTATCTATCTATCTATCTATCTATCTATCTCTCTCTCTCTCTCTCTCTCTCTCTCTATATATATATATATATATATATATATATATATATATATATATATATATATATTGTCTACCTCTCTATATTTATCTTCTATCTATCTCCATCCATTTTCCTCCCAAATACCATAGTTTAATTATGTTCTACTGTTTCCTCTCTTCATCTGATACAACCAAAATGAACAATGGACGTCCTTATTTCCTGTAATGAAAAAACAGTCGGCAAACAGACCCAAAAATATTCAGCTAAAACCAACATGGCCGATTCACGCATGTGCAAAAGCACACAAGCGCATTATATAAATCAGAGCTGCCATATTGCATTTCTGAACACAGCGAAAGACAAAAAAGAGAGAGCAAAAACGGAAAACGAAAACATATTTCGGCAGACATCCGTGCCAAATAATATTAACTGTAATAAAATAATATTAGCGCATCGAGAAACTCAACAGTTGAACATGCGCGCGACGATCACAACGAGTTACGATCCGACAAAGGATTTCATTTATTTTTTCTTGCTTCTTTCTTTAGCAAATGCCATAAAATATTAGCATGAATTTTTCAATTGTGTCACGTGACATTCATAAAAGCCAACCATTTATAATGCACACATTTTCCGCCATAAAACAGCTCTGATCATTCTGTCCCTTTTCGGTTTCGCCGTCTCCTTTTCTATACACGCTCGTTCGTACACATATGCACAACAATATGAAATAACAAGTCGGGAAATTGAATGTTGCATGTTACCCTAAATCCACCATTACATAAATACAAGAATGGATATGGGCAGTAACCATTAGAGCCATTACGTTTGTCCTCATTGGATGTTGGCAATAGGCGGACGACAAAATACAACAATAGGTTCCCTCGGAAGATTAGGAATATATATATATATATATATATATATATATATATATAATTGAAAAACATAATAATGATTGCGGATAAAAATTATACATAAAATGCTGTTGTATTCTTTAAAAGGGCTACACTATACAAGGTCGTTACCTTAGTGGAAGGAACAACGAACACGATAGTAGAATCTACAATGACATAAATACAAGAATTGATACGGGCAGCAACCATTATAACCATTACGCCCGTCCTTATTGAATTTTGGAAATGCGTGGACAGTTACAATTGCAAAATAAAAAATAAGTCCCCTAACCCTAACCCTAACCCTAACCCTGGGAAAATTCTATATGTATAATTGCAAAATATGATAATAATTGAACATAAAAAAATTGAACATGCCTAATAAATTACTGTTGTATCCAGTGGTGTGAAGAGGTCATGGTGATGCCCGGGACAACTCCTTGGTTGTATGCTGTAATTACTCAAGTATAAGTCCTAGTTCTAAGAAATATTACAAAGAACAGTGGATAGTTATGATATGATTGCCCCCCCCCCTATCTCCTATTTGGATGCCAGAGGCAACTAGTTGTATCTTTGCAAAATGTTCAAATTAGTTTTGTGACGATTAATTCGGATCGGAAATCGAAATCGAGAATCGAACCAAATCGGAACTTTTCGGAGTATCGGAATGGGAAAACTTTTAGCTTAATTTCCGATTCTAAAAACGATTCTTCAAAGAATAAAATGTGTTTAAAACCTAATTTTCCATTGGTACTGGTACTAATGATAAAATGATAAATATCGATTGATTTTAAACTATCAGTAAAATTAAAATTTATAGATCATTATAACGAACTTATGTAAAAATGGCACAGGAAAAATGGCACAGGTAAAAATGGCACAAGTGAAAAATATAGATTAAAATATCACAGTGAGTTTATCAAAGAGAAAATATTCAGACGTCTGTCAGATCAAAACATGAATTATGTCTAAATGTAAAAAATAGATAAATACTTTCCGCTACCCCCTACCCCCCCCCCCCCAAAAAAAAAAATTGAAATGCTACCTTTTAGGCGAATTTAGAATCGGAATCTGTAATTGTATCGGAATCGGGAAAATATTGGAATCGTTCCATCAGTAGTTAAAATATACAAGATCGTTACTCGAGTGGAAAAAACAACAAACACGATAGTAGAATGAAAAAAGAAAAGTGTATTGCAATAGAGATTATACAATGAATTGATAGACACTATAACATTACTAATCTAAAAAAAAGATAGCAGTGAATGCGGTGTTCACTATATATAGTTCTCTGTATTAGTAATTCCAAATAGTAGATAGGGTGTAGGATACTCTATTACAACAATTTCAAATATTTTTTCTGCAAATTTAAGTTTTAAATAGAATCATTTTTATTAGGTCTAATTTGCTCAGAACGTTTGTTTTGTAAATCGCAATCGGAAACACTTGAGCGAATTTGAATCATCAAAAACGTGTGATAATAGACATTACATATCTGAAGTTATGAGTATAGAAAACTTTCACTTTTGTGAAGTTAAACGTCCATTGAGGGTTCTTACAATGAATTAAATTTACTGCATTTTTTCTTTTGCTTTTATGAGTAAAATCCTAATAAAATGAGAATTACAATTTTCTTTGCGCGGTTCATACTCCTGCAGGGACATCTTTAAAATTGCAATATGGCAGACAAAAATACTTAACATCAACCAAAAACCGCCTGCTTTGATAAAAGGAGTATTGAAATAGAGATTACACAACTAAAGTTATGGGCTGATTGAAATGTTTCATTTTTGTGTGTTAGAATCAGGGGTAATGTAAGTGGGGTTCAGAACTATTTGTTTTGTATCCTTGAAAAGGGTTACACTATACAAGATTGTTATTCGAGTGGAAGAAACGATCGACACGATAGTAGAATGAAAGAAGAAAGGTGTATTGCAGTATAGATTATACAATAAATAGATAGACAGAGATTTGTAAGACATTAATAATCGACAAAAGAGATAGCAGTGAATATGGCGTTCCCTATATATCGTTCTCTGTATTAGTACAAAATAAAGGGGTGTAGGATAGTCTATTACAACAGTAATATTTCAAGTTTTAGTGAAAATAATTAAGTTCAAAAAAAGTTTCTTTACTCAAGATTTTCAAATTTTTTCATCTTTTGGAAAAGAGTTTGTAAGTGGCTACCATTTTTAAAAATTTACATGAGGCAGAGTCAAGTTTAAGTATTAAATGACAACAGAAGATGACTCAAACTAAATCCTGATGTTGCCTTCGAAACTTTTTGGGATATCGGAATACAAAAACTTTTAGCTTAATTTTCAATTCCCAAAACGATTCTAATAAATAAAATTTGTTTAAAATCTAATTTTCCATTGCTGGTACGAATGATAAAATGATAAATATCGATTGATTTTAAACTACGTGTAAAAGTAAACTTTATAGATCATAATAACAAATTTAGGTAAAAATAGCACCGGAAAAGATTGACCGATAAAATAGCACAGATAAAAATGGCACAAGTGAAAAATATAGATTAAAATGTCACACTGAGTTTATCAAAGTTAAAACATTCAGACGTTTGTCAGATTAAAAAGAAAATTATGTCTAAATTTAAAAATAGATGAAGACTTTCCGCTACCCCCTCAATAAAAAATGAAAATTGCAATAAGGCAGACATAAAAACACTTCTCCGCGAGTCTCTTTGTTAGTTCTTTGGACATCAACAATGGACATGTTAAAATAACCTTTGTTTACGTCATTCGCTGTCAGAATTGAGGTAAATGGCTGTGCCTTGATTTCCGATAACAGATTTATTTTGTTAATCGTGCTTTTCGACCTACTGACGTCATGGAAAAGGAATGTTTTCGCTTTGTTCATTTCCTTTCAAAAATAATTCTTTATTCTTTTATTCTTTTTATTTTGATTTCAAATCCGTCTTCAAACCCCGCACACTGGCTACTAACATTACACTAGGGAATTGTATTATAATAAACATTATTTCTTCATACTTTTAGACATTTGTTAAAGTCTATATTTATTTGTAACACAATTAGTGCGATACTGTATTTTGTTTTCAAATTTGAATTAGATAAAGTTTCAAAGCGACGGCAAAGTTTCTGTCTTAACAATTAACAATTAATACACAACTACAAAACACTGGATTCAGTGGATTCACTTTAAGCAGATAAAAACAAAATACAAACACTAGAACAATAGAAGAACAAGTATTACAGAAATAGAAACGAACATGTAATGAAATCTGTTTATTCACTTTCATTGACACTGTCACACACCAAGAAGGTCTGTATGGATGTATATACGACATAATCACGTTTACATACGGGGTCCTCAGTAGATCACCGAAGTTAAGCGACGTTGCGCCATGTCAGTACCAGATGGGTGACCATTTGGGAATACCAGACGTTGTATATAAGAGGATGAGGACACATATTTGCCAAAACTAATGTCGTCAAAATTATCTCCCCTGAACGGATATATACAATCGTCTTATAGGGGCCGCTTGTGAATTTAATACCCCCTGAAATTTACGCTAATTTACGCTAATCTTATGCCAGTATATTAAAGAAAAACATTATAACCATTTTGATGGCACAAACTGATGCTGCACTATGATCTGTGTAACATTTGATAAATCATTTTTCCGTGATTTCGCGGCGTCAACATTCGGGCAGGTTACGGAAGCGCCCGAGAGTTGACGAGGCGAAAACTGCCAAACGATGAAATTGAAGACTGGCAGTCGATAAATTCAGACCAAGAAAATCAAACTAAAATACATATATAAAAATAAAGAACGAATAAACCATAACTAAACAACTGTTTGTAATTAAATTTTTTTTTTTTTTTTTTTTTAAAGAAATCAAATGTTTAATCAAATGTTTTTAAATAAAATGTTTTTTGTTTATGCACCGGAAAGTTTCAAATGATGTTTTTGCTTTTAAACATTTTTTCTCAATGTTTTATTTTTACATTTTTTGGTCAATTTTTTTCTTGTTAACATAAACACCGCAACAACTGTTTATAGGCATTTTTTGTTTATTTTTATGTTTTCTTATTTTAACGAAAACAAACTATTTATAAGCAAATGTTTCTTGGTTAATAGTTTCGTCGACTCTCGGGCGCTTCCGTAATCTGCCCGAATGTTGACGACGCGAAGTCACGGAGACATGGTGCGTCAGCTATAAGAGTACCGTTTGTTGATTAGTCCTCTAGTGTTGTATCTTTTTTGACATGACTTTGTGACTATCCTGGGTTTTTTTTTTACTTATGAACCACAACTAACCAGGGCTAAAAGCCATTCGATGATAAGGGTTAAAAACATTGTCCGTTGTATGATGGGACTGTACTATGAAAGGATCTGAAACGATGGACAAAACGAACAAAATTTGATTACTGAAAGAGATAGCGCAACATGTATTTGTTGACGGTCGACTTGAAAACAGCCATACTGTGTTCTAGAAATGGGGAAGTTCTTGGGACGAAACTTTGTTTATAAAAGTTCTGTTTGGTTTTAGATACACAGAGAAGGACATAAACGTTCTTTGCAGTGGTGGTAGCTTGCCGAGTTTGTTTTTATAGAAGTCGCACCAGACAAGGCATGAAGCCACTTGATTTAAGGAGCTAAAAAAAATACTTCGAGGTCAAAAACTAACCAACGATAAGTGTTATGGATAGATTCTGACCCATAACAAAGCAATTCTTCCCCCTTTGTCAGAAACATCGCTCCTGGAATGTGAAGACTAAAGGACAAAATAAGTGAAGCGAGAGTTACGAGGCTGCAGAAAGTAAACCCCAAGGTCAACTTCTTTAGTTAATCCTGACAGACCAACAAACCTATGAAATAACGTACAAAGAATCCCATAGATACCAGAACACATCTTATAATAATGTTTTCCTAAACTATATTGAGACTGAAAGATTGATAATTAAATCGAAATTTGTTCCTTCATTTCGACGCATCGATTTTTTGGCGTGTTTTGAAAGCTGACTCACAATGATATTAATTGTTTTCGATTTGTCTTTTTCAGGTGGAATATTTTCATTAATATTTCAAAGTCGGTCGTGATTGATGATTTCAACTGGTGTTGGTGCACCAGAAAGTTTCCTTAGATACGCACACAAACTTATACAAATCTAGAGCGGGAAGCGATATGACATAGAAAAGCGGAAATTGCGATCGTTTTTTTCGATGAAACGTCATTGCACATGCGCAGTAAGAACAACCGCAAATTTATGAAAATTATGATAGCCAAATACAACAATAAAAAATGCTTTAAAAAAGTAGATTGGTCGACCATAATATAAGGCGACCTAAAGGTTCCATTCCATTCGCTACTCACCGAGGTGTAGGCGAAGGCGCCACGTCTTTCCCAGGATTAATCAACTTACCTCTGATTGATCTTTCAATAATCATGGTTTTTATTTTCAATTTTTATTTTTCACAGTTTCAAAAAACATAACATTCTTGTGAGATGTATATTTACGACTCATCTCTCTAGAGGTGAGCCAACCAACATTATTATATCAATATCGGCTTTGCTACACCTCAAGATCATCAAAAAAATCCACAAAGAAGAAAGGTTCTCAAATTGAAAAGTCTTGAAAAAAACCTACATCACACTGCAGTTCATTGTAGGCAAAAATAAAGAAAATACAAAGAAAAAACCTTCACACGAGGAAAAAATCTCCTTAGGACGCCATATATATACATATATATATATATATATATATATATATATATATATATATATATATATATATATATATATATATATATGTGTGTGTGTGTGTGTGTATGTGTGTGTGTGTGTGTTTGTGTGTATTTTTATGTAATTATTCTTATTAGTGATTGCAGCGTTCGTTGTTTTTTGCTTACTATTATTTCGATTGTCTCACTTCCTAAGTGATTAAGATGCAGAAAATTGCATTATTAGTCGCCCTTAACTTTATAGGACGTATTTTTCGTTAATATATATATATTTTTTTATTTTATACGTACATAAAAGTAATCCATGGATATGTGTTTCGTGCTCAGAGCCGTAATCAGCATGGTTAACTTAGACAAGGATAAAACCTTCGATATTGATGTCTATAGTCCAGCGTTTTACAATCGAACCAAGACGCCCTGTCTAGAAATATGTACGATATTTATAACCTCAATATTTAACTTTTTTTACGTTGTTTTTTTTTGCTTACTACTATTTCGTTTGTCTCACTTCATTAGTGATTAATATATATATATGGAAATTTTGTTTATGGAATAGTAGATAAGCATGGAAACATGCTTGTACAAATAAGGATACGAACACATAATTAAATCTGGACCAAGATATTTCGATCGATTCCTTCGACCATATTCATTTGGTAAAATGAGCTTTATTAAACAGAACTCGACAAGCACGTGGCATATTACTTTGCCCTTCGACTTTTCCATAAACTGATTTTCCACTTCTGAAATTTTTATTACATGTGTACTGCCGCATATCAACATTTTCGGCAGTAACATCAAGACGAGTTTCAATATTACCGAAAGTATTGAGTACTTTAAAGTATTGAGTACTTTAAAGTATTTAGTACGTTAAAAGAAAAAAAGAAAAAAAATGTTTTTAAAGTAAATAAATAATTTATTTTTAAAAACAAATAATTTGTGCAGGTTTTCTAAATATTTTATAAAAAATATTCTCTTTATTATTGCCATTCTAGCGACGTTTCCAATGTGTGACTTTTAAATATATATATATATATATATATAGTTTGAGTATCCGACAATTGTTTCAGAACCCTTTCGGTTCCTCTTCAGGGATATACTGATGAGCAAAGATTAGATCGGCCAATACACAATTATAAAAAAACAAAAACAAAAGACAAAAAACAAACAAACAAATTACATTTAAAATTTTCAGACGAGAAACCCTTTTGTATAAGATGACATCTTGACACTTATCCATCGACGCTTTAGAAAGTCGGTCAGCTCAAACTATAGGCAGGACTGGCTAGAATCGGTCCGTCTCCCCTTCTTTAACTACATGCACACACATCCAGACACCCACCCACGCTTATACACACATACACTCATACACTCACATACATACATACACACCTATATATATATATATATATATATATATATATATATATATATATATATATATATATATATATATATATATATATATATATATATATATATATATTGCGTAATGTTTTAAGGGATTTTAATTTTTTATTTTATCTTCTTTTTCTTATTAATCATAATATTTATAAGCTACCAAATAGAGTGCTATATACATTAAGACAATTGTTATTTATTAATTAATTCAAAATCTTAATCATATTTACCAGCAAACTAAGTTGATCCAACAATAATATTATCCCCCTAATTAATTGAGAATTGGAAACCAAGTTTTTAATATCGACTAGTTATTATTTTTATTTAGTTATTTATGATAATCTATTTAATACTTTATTATTTTTAATAATTTTGCGTTATTTTATAAAGGAATTGAGTTTTTTATTTTATTTTATTTTAGATTAATTATATTCTCTCTTTGAAGTGATCTTAAATATATATATATATATATATATATATATATATATATATATATATATATATATATATATATATATATATATATATAATCAGGGTCATTAGGGTTAGAGTGTAGAATAGCATCATATGCCACATCATATTACAGAGAGTTTACTTTAACAGCAACCATGCTGTTGTCAGCTAAATATCTTATTCACTAAGCGATTCGAATATATGTAAATACTTTTAAACTAACCCTTATAAATAAATTGATGCTATTGTGTAACGTGTTAGAAAAGTGCCATTACCTCTTTTAAGGAGAAGCTAGAGGCGCAGAACTACTTCCATTATGTTTACATGCAAATTGTACATGTAAATATACTTATATTTAAGGTACACTCTCTAGTATGTCTTCGTTTTAGGGACAGACACGGATAAAAAAGTGTTTTCCATTATTATTATTATCTATCTATCTCTTTCTCTCTCTCTCTCTCTCTCTCTCTCTCTATATATATATATATATATATATATAGAGAGAGAGAGAGAGAGAGAGCGAGAGATAAGAGAGAGAGATAGACATAGATAGATAGATAGATAGATAGATAGATAGATAGATAGAGACAGAGAGAGATACATAAACAGAGATAAATAAATAGATAGATACAGACAGAGAAAGACATAAACATAGATAGATAGATAGATAGATAGATAATAATAGTTTTAAAAAGCCCGTCCTCGAATGGAATCGAACCAGTAAGTTTTGGCTTAGAAAGCCGATGCTTAAACAATCGATCCATCTATCTTTTAAAACGCTCAGTATAACGGCTCAAATATATTTTTGATTGCAGCATCTCAAATAATCAACTCTCGCCTCTCTCTCTCTTCTCCTCCTCCTCTCTCCCTCGTTCTCTCTCCTTATCCACCTCTCTCTCTCCTTCTCTCTCCCTCTTTCTCCTCCTCTCTCCTTCTCCCCTTCTCTCTCTCTCATTCTCCACCTCTCTCTCCTTCTTCCCCTCTCTCTCTCCTCCGTCTCTCTCTCTCTTCCTCACTCTCTCTTTTTCTCCCACTCTCTCTCTCCTTCTCCCCTCTCTCCTCCCCTCTCTCTCTCCTCCCCCCTCTCTCTCTAATCTCTCTCTTCTTCTCCCATCTATCTCTCTCCCTCTGCCCCCTCTCTCTCTTTCTCCCCTCTCTCTCCTTCTCCCTATCTCTCCTTCACTCCCGTCTCTCTCTCCTTCTCCCCCTCTATCTCTCTCCTTCTCTCTCTTCTCCCCCTCTCTCTCCATCTCTCTCCTTCCCTTTCTCTAAGCATAACTCCCTCTCACTTTGTTCCTCTCTTTCTCTAACTCCTCACTTAATATTAGTAATAGCTGTGCTTCCATAAAGCAAATACAACATACATTTCGTTCGTCGCCAAAATAAGTAAATAAATGTATGATGTAAACTAACTTTAAAATTAAGAATAATTTGAAAGCTAAGTATAATTTTATTATATATATTAGTAGCGTGTAGTCATTAAATTACTACATGTATTCGCTTCGTAACGCTCGATAAGGAAAAACAAGATGGCGTCCATGTGAAACATGAACGAAGGAAAAGTGGAAGAGCAATTGTGATTATCAATTGTGATTATCGAAAAATGTGTATTATTTATTTATTCTCGGTGATCATGGGGACAGTAAGAATACATTCATGACTAAATATGAATAAAATATTGATTGGGACTAAATATTATAATCGATGAAATCGATTGGAAATTATATTTTACTTTGTAACAACACGGATCAATATTAGCCCTATCTAACTAACGGAACAAATTTGTATTTACTTTTTGTTAATAAAATTATTAATCACAAATCGTCTTTACTTTATATATAAGATATAGCGATATTCCAATAGTGGAATTTTGACCAACTTTCATTTGGGGCCAGATTAACGCACATGCGGATTAACGTTATTTGTGTTATTTTAAAAGCGACTCTATATAGTTTGTCTGACAAAGAAAACAACGAATACAACTAAAGAGGCATCCAGAGTACGATGACCGAATAAAAGTCCATCGGACAAAAGCCCACCGGACAAAACACAGCACAATAATTCGAAAACAGACAAAATAAACTAGATTAATTAAAAAAATCATGTTTAATTTTTGATAATTATCAATAAATATTTGATAGTATTTTTCTTTCTTTTTTTGACAAAAATGTTTTTATTTCATTTTTAAACATTTTTCCGGTACCTTGTAAACATTTTTCCGGTACCTTGTAAATATTTTTCTGGTACCTTGTAAATATTTTTCTGGTACCTTGTAAATATTTTTCTGGTACATCGTCGCAGGATTGGAGTTTAGTAGGTTAATGCTGACCCCGACATCATACCGTTTTCCAAGTCGACCTGTTCCGCCACACACACACTTTGACAGCAATCACGCTGTTTCGAGTTGAATTCTGTGCGTTCTGAGTTGAAAGTTATTGTTTCATTTCTTGCCTTCTTGTCATAAGGGCATGCGCAAAGGTCCCCACACACAACCTACACGCGGGCCGAACGAGCAAAATCATTTCCTTGCTTGTCGACAGCCTGCTTTGCTCGGCAAGATGGCGCCCGACTTTACGGTCGTGCTCCATTGATCGCCGGCGTCTGGTTCGTCTGTGTGTTTGTGTGTGTGTGTGTGTGTGTGTGTGTGTGTGTGTGTGTGTGTGTGTGTGTGTGTGTGTGTGTGTGTGTGTGTGTGTGTGTGTGACAGAAAAAAGGGGGCGCATCGGCGGCAGCGAAAGAGGCGGGGGGGGGGGGAGACGGGAAAAAAAAGACGGAAAGGAAGGAATCAAGCAAGAATTGAACACCAGGTGACGCCACTCGCTTATTGCTAAGCTAGTCTTCGGTTTGTTTGGCGGACAAGCGGGGAAACTTATCGCAAACGAACAATAGGGAATCCGCTTGAAGAAAGACGCTCGGTCGAACAGATTGTTTCATCAAATCCACCGCAGGAGGCGGGGGTGCGGTGAGGGGGGGAAGGCGGCGGCTGGGGTTGCGGCAACAACCAAGTGGACGGTGTGTATTTTGCTTTCATAACACTTCATCTAATTAGAACGTAAAAATGGCAAATGGAGTGTCTGAATTTACAAGTCATATTCGTTGTGGTCGCGACAAGAGGACTCATATTTGTTGTTAGCCACCATATGTACTGGATTTAAGCCACGACAATCAAGAGAAAACAAGTGAATAAATCTTGGCGATGTCAGAACGAAAGAGAGAGAGAGAGAAAAGAGAGAGAGAGAAAAGATAGAGAGAGAAAAGAGAGAGAGAGCGAGTGCAGAGGGAGACGAGAGAGTTAAGTTGTCTGGTTTAACCGGATTATAAAAACGATGTTTAAGTCGAAGTGTTGACAGACGTAATCATAGAAATAAACCACTGAATTGATTTATTAATTCAACAATCACCATCACCGGCCGGGTTTTGTGTTGCTTATTCGTTCTTGGCAGCTTTCTTTATCATATTCTCATGCAAATACACATAAATAACATGATTACCAACTAACTAATTTAACACGTGATCATGTTAGACCAATCAGAAATAAGTATCTTTCCGCCAACTCTCATTCTCTAATAGTTTTATGAAACTAAAATATGTTAATCTTAGTCACTGCTTGTTGTATATGGATTTTTCAATAGTTTGGAAAATTGTCTGATAATTAAATAAAAGTAACAAAAACTGGAAAGGAAAAAGAATAAATGAAGGAGATTAATAAAAAAAAATATAGCGTGAAGAGATTTGTATACGAGGCCTATCTATAAAGTATCCGACCTTCTGCCAGAAAAAAAAATATTTCAAATACGTGACGGAGTTGGAACCCTTCAAAGTAGGCCTTTTTACTTGTACACACTTAGCCCACCGATCCATCCACTACCGGAAACACATCTGGAATTTTCTTTTAGAATAGTGTTCATCTCCGCCGTCGCGTTCCGTATTATCTCTTTTTTTCGCACCCTCTCAACAACAGCTGCACCCCGAGCAGTTTGGGGTCTGAAAGAACGCTGGTCACTCTCCGCTGATGTGCGACCATTTTTGAATCGGTTGAACCGCTTCTTAATTTGTGTTAAATCCATCGCATCTTCTCCAAACACCTGCTGAATCTAACGCGACGGCGGAGATGAACACCATTCCAAAAGAAGGCTTCTAGAGGTGGTTCTAGTATATATATATATATACATATATATGATTATTTTTATTTATACAGACATGTACAAAATCTGCGACACTGGCATGTCGACGTTATCGATCAACAGTTATTATAAACTGAGATCTCATCAGGCAGAGTTAGAATCCGATCTTAACCTCAGATCCTATTTGGAGAGAATGAAGAAGAAGAAAAGAAATTTAGAATTTCAAAATTTAGGGAGTCACGTGATTTAGGGCCGTTTAAATTTAAAAAGTTAAAAACTAAAATCTAAAACAAACAAAACAAATACAAATTTGTTTTCTTCTTCGTCTTTTTCTCTCCACTTCATTCTCTCCAAATATGATCTGAGGTTAACATCGGAATCTAACTCTGCCTGATGAGATCTCAGTTTATAATAACTGTTGATCAATAACATCGACATGCCAGTGTCGCAGATTTTGTACATGTCTGTGTAAATAAAAATAATCATATATAAAGCTCTATTTGATATTGAGCACTTTTTATAAACCCGGTTGAAATTCTTTGGATTACTTCCCTGTGGATATTTTTACCTAGATTATTACCATTATTATATATATACATTTAAATACCCGAAACGGTTGTTCATGGTAAACAACTGATGATCCCTTAAAATAGTGTTAGAAACAAACTAATATAATAACTGTAAAAAAAAAATTGACTTACATGAGTGTTTTTTTCACTGAAAGACTTGGGACTATAAGTTTTTTTTGTTGTTTTTTTTAATATAGTTTTAATGGTTGAGAAACTTCCGAGACTATATATATATATATATATATATATATATATATATATATATATATATATATATATATATATAACCGACAATTTTTGTCTGGTTATTTTAGTGTTGATCCCTTCAATTTTCCGGATTAAAATCTTAATCTCGGAAGGAAATTGGCTGATGAAACTGCCGTAGTGTACATGTTGGTCCAGAGTACTTTCTGACCCGTCTGGGTCCATCGTCAGTGGAATAATGACAAACAGGTAAAGACCTGGAGTGAGATTTATAATTAATTATGGCGGGAAAATTTAACTATGTTTATTAGGTATTATAAGCATTTAAGTATATTAGTACTAGTGTTAAAATTAATCTTCTTAATAGCAGGTTTTTTGTTTTAATGAGTAAAGCTTCTAGTTTGTGGAGATTTTGTGTATTAGTATTATGTTATAAGATTTTAGTATTGTCTACTCCAGGTCTTTACCTGTGTGTCATTATTCTACTGACGATGGACCCAGACGGGTCAGAAAGTACTCTGGACCAACATGTACACTACGGCAGTTTCATCAGCCAATTTCCTTCCGAGATTAAGATTTTAATCCGGAAAATTGAAGGGATCAACACTAAAATAACCAGACAAAAATTGTCAGTTATTTTTAATAATACGTGTCTTAAAGAAAAAATGCTGCCTCGATACACACACACATATATATATATATATATATATATATATATATATATATATATATATATATATATATATATATAATCTTTGTGAGCTTCATGCAAAAGTCCGACTCGTTAAACAAACAAGCAAAAAAACAAGCCAACTTCCAGATTAAATCAATAAAATATAGCGAACTTATTGGACGGGGAATTGAATTATGTAATAACAACGATAACCTATTTAGAATGTATAGGGCATGTGCTACGGCCCCGTTGGCTACTGTAGACTAACGAACCAATCTCACTACGACATCTACGTCGACATGTTGACAACTGTAACAAAATAAAACAACTGTAACACGAAAATAGAAGTCAGTTAATGGAGGATCGAAGATGGGGTCGCGTGCGAGATGTGCTATCGTCACATCTCCTCTCTGAGAAAGTGATCAATGTGAATAAACTGGAACTATAAAATTTTGCAAAAGTGACAAAATGATTTATGTCTTGATTGAAAACACGGCAAATATCAGCAGAATCTGTTCCCTGCGAAAGAGCAGGGTAAGCGATAGTGGCAACGAGAGGTGTGGCCGACGAAAGGTGACACGGCAAGGACATAACGCGACAAAGAACCGCCTTTACAACACTCAATATGTTTCCCAACGTCAATGAAATAGGTTTTGATTTATACGAAGTTTTATCTAGGCATCTGCTGTCCGTTACTTCAGCTCATACCGCATTCTACAATAAATAGCAATGGGCAAACGTGTACTATAGTTAACAGCGCAAAAAACAAAGAAAAACAAATATACAACAAATAACTGTAATCAGACGTAAGATAATTTAACTTTGTATCCAACTGCATAGTTTTTTTAAATGTATATTTATTGCCCCCCTTTTCGCGCTGTAAACTATACTACACTTTCGCCGAGATATGTGTATTTATTTGTAAACTAGCTTCTTAAAAAGCTTCGCTACTTAAAATGCTAGAAACATTAATTTAAAATAATAAACATTTCATTCATAAGTGTGTTGTAAACACGAAACAAAATATTTCTCATTTATTCATATCGATAGATAAACATTAACATTTTTGTAAGTTTAAAACAAATGTATTTATATTTTTTCATGGAGATCGCTCCATACAAAGCATGGAGCCCCTAACAAGAACGAAAGATGAGTATCGCAAAGACAGGAGATGCCTATTAGCCTTAGTCTTGAAAAGATCAAGGTTACAGGTATGATGAAAACAGTCAGCAGGAAGAGAGTTACACAAGCCTGCAGTTCTTGGGAAGAAGCTACTAGAATAGTAAAGCTGTATTACAATGAGGTATCGAAACAGCGGATTTATTGAGACCACTAGACCAATGAGTAAAACGAGCTGGAACAAAAGAAGCGGGGAATAGATCATATAATTCTGAAGAACACATGCTATAATAGTATTTATAGAAAAGACTGAGACTAGCAACATCACGTCTGTGAGAGAGGGGGTGTAGAGAAGAAGAAAGGCCGGGTCTAATCAAATTACAGATACGTCTCTGCATCTTATCAACACCCTCAAATGGGACAGATATTCGCCAGCCCAAATATGACAACAGTACTCCATACGTGGTCTGATTGTAGATTTGTAGAGATAGAGAATAACCTCAGGTGTGAGGAAGTGTTTGGAGCGATAGAGAAAACCGACTTTACAAAAAGCAGAAAAAACAATGGATCCAATGTCTGAACTCCAAGAAAGATTTGATGAGAATGAAAGACCAAGAAATTTCAGTGTTGATTTCGCCTCAAGAGCAGAGGTATCCGTGACAATCCCAGGAAGAAAAAAGACACGCCTACGATTGAAAGATACGAGCTGAGTCTAAACAGGATTGAACGAAACAAGCTATTTACGACCTCAATCCACAACTGAACACAGGTCAACTTCTAGATCATCCGCATATTTCAACTGATCCGATGGAGATGGGCGAGAAGCAACACCAGAATAGATAGTGATATCATCAGCATAGATGCTAATTTTCTAGACAATATTCTCTTGAAGATCGTTTATATAGAGAGGAAACAGTGTTAGGCCTAGAATAGGAGTTTTGAGGAACACCAGTATTGATAGGAAAAGAGAATGAGGAGACACCATCCAGAGTTACTCGCAAGCTTCGATTAGAAAGAAAAGAACTAATAATGTCAAGAATCTCACCACCAATACCATAACCCTGAAGTTTGTGTTGAAGACCAGAATGCCACACTGTCGAACGCCATCGACATGTCAAGCGCAATGGCTCTACCCTCTCCTGAATTATCTATAAACCGAGTGATCCGCTCAGTTATAACAGTTAAAAGATCAGCAGTTGAACGAAAACCACGAAAGCACTACTGAACATCACTAAAGATGTTACATAATAGATGTATGTATGTGAAGAACAATTACATCAGCTGCTATGGATTTAGTATCTAGGTGGGCCAATGCAAGTTAACTTGACACAAAAATATGGAAAACAAGCCTGAACTCAGGTTGGAGATCAAGGAAAGGTCAAACAGGTATGTTATAACAATAATAATTATAACAACTTCAATGGCACCCTTGAAGCAGTGATGTCCTGATATCGTGGGAATTAAAAGAAATACATTTTTAGTCTATTTTCTGGAGCGTTGTGAGCAGATGTGAAATTCTAGATGTAATTAAAAGAAAGGAAAATGGGAATTTAATTCCTAAAATAGTTTATAACGACTGGTCGGTCCAGCCTTCCTCGTTTCCCATAACTAAGTAGAATTAAGTTAAGAAGAACAATGTTGGTCTCTCTCTCTCAATTTAATGAACGTGTGACATTTAATCGTATGACGAGAAAATCTCTCCAAAATAAGGACCCAGTTTAAATTCTCCGCCGGTCTCGCCTGTTTCCTCTCTGTGTATCAAAAGTTTTAATTACAGACACTAGACGATGATTGTGATGATGAATTCGAACTGCGGCCCACTACGACGATGACGATGATTGTGATGATGAATTCGCCGGTGCACCAGTATTACGAGAACAAACGAAGTAAGATTAACTGATTTTTAGTGTTTTAATAAGGGATAACGTAACACACAGGTCCAGACTTTACAGAAAATGCCGTTGACCAACCTTTCAAAAACTTTGCTAGTAATAGAAGGAAGACTAACAGGACTTAATTCACATAATATTTATTTAATTTAATTTAGAGAAAGACTGTCTCTCTTTTTACAGTGTTTCCATCTAATTTACAAATCAGCTGCATATTTCAACTGATCCGAGGGAGATAGGCGAGAAGCAACACCAGAATAGACAGTGGTATGATCAGCATAGATGTTTATTTTCTGAACAATATTCTTTCGAATATCATTCATATAAAGAAGAAACAGTGTTGGGCCTAGAACAGAGCCTTGAGGAACACGAGCATTGACAGGAAAAGAGGATGAAGACACACGTCCATAGTTACTCGTAAGCTTCGATCAGAAAGAAAAGACGTAATAATGTCAAGAACTTCACCACTAATACCCTAACCCTGAAGTTTGTGTAGAAGATCAGAATGCTAAACTCTGTTGAACGCTTTTGAAATGTTAAGCGCAATGGCTCTTTCCTCTCCTGAATTATTCATAAACCGACAGATCCGCTCAGTTAGAACAGTTAAAAGATCAGCAGTTGAACAAAAACCACAAAAGCCAGACTGAACATCACTAAAGAGACACAGACTTTCCAGAAAATGAACAAGCTTGCCGTTGACCAACCTTTCAAAAACTTTGCTAATAACAGGACGATACTTAGTTGGGTCAGACCGATCACCAGCATTTTTAAAGATAAGGACAATAGACGACTCCTTCCAACAAGTAGGGAAAGAGGACTGAAACAAACAGAGATTGAATAATTTAGAGAAGATAGAAGAAAGTTCAGGAGAACAACGCTTGAGAACAACAACAGGGATTGAATTAGAGCCGGAAACCTTAAACTGTTCGAGATCAGAAAGAATCCTAGCAAGCATCTTTGAAGTGATAATGTCAAAGGAAAATCAGGAAGAACAGCACCAGAATGATCAAGAGAAGAATTGTCAGCAAAAAGAAGAGCAAAGAGATCAGCTTTATCCCTTGAAGATGAAATAACCTGAAGACCATTAAAAAGAGGAGGAATAGCAGACTTGTCACTATTAATAACACTATTGTAGATTCTCCAAAAATCATGAGAGCCAACCTTTTGAGATAAGAGAGTCACGAATCCTTTGAGAATAGCTAGACTTAGCATCAGAGTGCTCTCTTGCAGGAATTGCTAGCTCTTCTGTAGGATTGTCTAGAAGCCTCGGAATCATCCTGACGATACTGATTAAAGTAATGGTTACGATGTGCAATGGCAGAAGCACAAACAAATGAACGCCAGGGAGAGTGATGAGATTTGGTTTGAAAGTTACGATGAGAAATGAAAATGTCAATAAGAAGCCAGTCAGTAACTTCTTTAGCAGAAGCATTCGGAAACATACCAAAGATAACCCTAACCAAAGACACGACTACATGGAACGTCACATAGGAAGCTGTGTAAGCCATCCCAATTAGTTTTCCTGGAAGGGACGATCTATAGAAGACTTCACCGAAAAATCAACCTCAACATCAACAACAGCATTGTCAGCAGAACCCAATGGAGGAGAAGAGGAAATAGAACACAAGTCAGGAACAGACGTGAGAAAAAGATCAAGTAAGGATGGTTGATGAATATCATTATCAGGAAAACGTGTGGGTAAGGTGACAATTTGGATTTAATTTGGTTCAAATTTTGATACGTATTTTATAAATCCACATAAGATAATAACAAAAAAATAAATAGTTGTTGTAACTAAGTGATCTTTTTTGATAATCCACAAAAAAAGTAGATATCAAAGGCATTTGGCATGAGTTCAAAGCGAATTATTTTTGCTTAGAAACATTATTTCTAATGTTATATTCCAATAAAAACAATCGTTTTTTTTCGTATAAAGCGGGAGAATTATTGACATACCCAGGTACTGTACGAATACTGCTCAATGAGCGGGTATAACTAGTTCTTATTGGTCCCCGATTTATAAAATCGGGGGACTTATGTTTTGAGGCATGTTCGTCCGTCCGGATTTTTCTCCGCAACCATCCATTGAATTTCTCTGAAATTTTGCATGAAGTTGTAACTCTGGTCAGGTTAGAAAGTGACATTCTCCGATTTTTGAAAAATCTGGTTAGCCCCCCAGGGGGTCAAAAGGCCCCGAAATGGCAAAAAATGACATTTTTTGCCCCATAACTTTTCATCTATCCATTCAATTTCTCTGAAACTTGGCCAAAATATGAAGGCAATTGTTCCTAATAGAAAATAAGTATCGCTGACTTTGTAAATAATCTGGTTCGCGCCCCCAGGGGGTACAATGGGGGTCAAAAATGCCCCAAATTGCCAAAATTTATTGCATTTTACACTCGCCACATAGTCACATACAGAGGGGGGCCACGCACGCGCGGCTTGTTTTTTTTTTTTTGTTTGCCCTTTGAACCTGTTCCTTTTCACAACCTTTTTTAGTTAACTTTAAAAAAATCCTATTATTTTTATTGACACGATTGACACAACGAAAACATTCAGTTCATATTCTATCAAATATTTCATTCATTATTTCGAAATCTCATGAAATTCCATCGTAAAACGTTCGACGTTATTGTAGTTATTCATCAAATCTGTTTCCAAAATATATTACTCTATTAGAGAAAAATGCACTTTTTTAATAATGGCTCAACACTTATCAAAGCCAAAAGCCATTCGAGGATAATAGCTAAAGAGATCGAATGATTGCCAGTTGACAGATGAAAACCCTCATGGCTGAATTCAAGATGATGAATTGAATGATCAAAGTTTGATTACTTACCGGGACGGCTTCTGTCCGGAATCTGTTGACATTCGATTTGAAGACGACCGTGATTTAATTTGCAGGGAAGCAGTCCTGTGGCAATGTGTTCCGCAGATGGTGCAAAAATAATTGTCCCATCCATTGTCTCTTTTTGTAAAGCTGGATATTCTTCACATTAAAAACCGAGATTCGGTATAACTTTACCCTCGTGGGGAGACAAACAAATAGGGACAATTTATTAAAGGGAACCTGCTTTTTCTTAGCTATTCTAAAAAATGTCCACTTCTCTTAGACTTTGTGATTTACGTGTTTCCTACTGTCGCAAAATGTGTCACTGGGCTGGATAGTGGGGAAAACTAGCTCCCTAGAGAGGGCACTTATGTCGGATATGAAATAACCGTAAACGAATTTATCGACATTTCCCGGTAGGAGCGCCTCAGACGATCAGCAATAAACCAACATTTACTCACGAAGGAGAAGATAATGCCTGTGATGTGGCGTGTGATTTGAAGACGACCATGATTTAATTTGCAGGGAAGCAGTCCTGTGGCAATGTGTTCCGCAGATGAAAAGCCCTTGCGCAGAAGCTAACTTCGTGGAAATTTCACCTTACGCAATGCACACAGAAGGACGAACCGAACCGTACTTCATTCCGACAAAGAATTGGCTTTTCGTTGAAGTCAGACACTAGGTTGCCAGAATGATGAAAAAGTGAACCTCAACTGGTATTGAAATATCTTCTACGGCGACAATTTACTAAAAAGTAAAATTCGCTTTAATTAGATATATATTTTTTATTCGATACAATTCTTTGTCAAGCCTGGATGATTTTAATAACAATAACCGAATAATGATTATAATAAACGATTGCCGTGAATGACAAGGCGCTCGTGATGATTTCTGTTTCGCTTTTAATATTGACTTATAAATTACCCTTTTCCGTGTTACTATGTTAACCGTTGCTTTTTGTGGTCGGCGATTTTTTGAAGAGCTCGATTCGATTTCAATATGGACGTCGGCTTCCCCCTTTTTACGTTTGTTTGTTCTTTTGTGTTGCATTGAGCGCGTCTAGCCAGCACGAATGGCCGGCCCTTATCTTTCACCGGGCACACTCATCTCCTGTACTTTAGCGGCTGATATCCGGACCCCCCCCCCCAATACTCGATTGCTCTCGAGGCGAAAGTTGATTATTAAAGATCAATAAAACCGACTGCAAATTCGATACAGACATGCAGATTAATCTAAAAACACGCAAGTATATATATATATATATATATATATATATATATATATATATATATATATATATATATATATATATATATTAGTGCTTCATGTATCCACATAAAATATTATAAGGAGATATTATTTTTTATGTATCAGTTTTCAGTATTTACTTCAACAGTGCTCGATACGTAAGTAGAGCTAGGTAGTAGAAACTTAGACGACACGTGTAGATTATGCCTGAATGAAAATTATGAAATCCTAAATTTTAAAGATCCCCGAAACCTATTAAACTCTCGAAGCGAAATAGCAAACAGCTGTTTACACAGAAACAAATTTACCTTAGGATGATATATAATAAATTAAATTTAAAAAATAAATAAATAAAAAACCGAACAAGTTAAAATTTAAAACCTAAAATAGAAATACAAGAAACCACGTGTTAAAATAAATTCGCCTACTGTATTGACAAAACAAAGGAAACAGGATATAGGAAACTCCATTGTTAACAAACAATAGGATTGACATAGGAGCGTCACCAACAAAGCCTTTGTTCGCGGGAAGCCCAACGATTGGCTGAGGGAACAACAACGAATCTGATTGGTTAACTAGCAAGCCATGTATGACGATTCCCCCCGGGGATGAAACACGGGAGCCTCTGTGTAGCTTGATTGCCATATATATTTTCATTGCTTACTATATATATATATATATATATATATATATATATATATATATATATATATATATATAGTCTCGGAAGTGTCTTAACTATTAAAACTATACAAGGAAAAAAAACCCAAACATTTTAGCCCCAGGTCGTTCAGTAGAAAATCACTCACGTAAGTTAATTTACTTTTTACAGTCACTATATTAGTTTGCTTCCAAGAATTTACGCTAGTCTTAACATTATTTAAGGGATCATCAGTTGTTTACCATGAAAAACTGTTTCGGGAATTTAAAAACAAAACAGTATTTTATTTCATGGCTTCCCAGCAGAGTTGATCAGACCCCACTTCCCTTAAAAGACATATATATAATTTTTATCTTAGACTAATTTTGGAATATAGATTTTAGGTAAGACGCTGAGCACATGGGCACATTATTTTTTTGTAAATTTTAACATTTAGAGTGTGCATATATATAAATTTAGGTATGTGTATATATTTATATTTGTATATATATATATATATATATATATATATATATATATATATATATATATATATATATATATATATATATATACAAATATATATATATATATTGTTGTACAGGATAAACTCCTAAACTAATGACTCGATCATTATAAATTTCGGAATATATATTCTCCGCAACACGATGGGTAACATATGGTACATTATTCTTTGTAAACTTTATCAAACTCGCAGACTTTTAAAATAAGTAAAGTACAAAATATTTGATAGAGAAAATAATTGCTCTACATCAAATTTTGAGTTATATTAAGTAATGCATTTTGAAACGGATCAGTACGCCTCAAGAATATTGTATGTTATGGGTAATATTCTAAACTATTGAACTTATCATTGTGAATTATCGAATTTTTGTATTCGAGGCAAAAAGATGAGTAACACTGGCACATTATTGATTTATTTTATTTTGCACTTGCGCCGCCGAACTTGTTTCATACACCCTTAAGAAATAAAAAGAAACATTAACATTTAAAACTAATGCTATATTTATTGCTTATACCCTTCCTGGAACAAGTATTCTACAAGTAGTTTGTATGTGGATGACCATATAAAGCTCCCTTTCTATGGTAGAGCTTATTTGTAAGGATATCGCCAATTGCCATAAGATTTGAGGCATAGCTCATTGGGTAAAACTAATTCAAGCTCCCGGCACTTGACAATGTTTACATTGAGATATCACTTACATTCAGTCAGTGTCGTATGATAGCGCAGCACGACGGTTGAGTTTCAATCACGGCTTGAGGCATTGAAGAGCTGTGATACAGCGAAACAGTCTGTATGTGGATATATATATATATATATATATATATATATATATATATATATATATATATATATATATATCGTGTATTTAGGCAGCATATTTTCATTTAGGCAAACATTATTAAATAACACGGAGTATTTTTGCTTGATAAGACTTTTTTATTTTTCAATTTTCCAAATGGTCCATTTAGTGTTTCGGTCAAATTGCTGTATGTAAGTTCTGTGTTTTTCTTGTTCCATGTTCTTACCTTTTTGCGAGTACTTTCGATTGTATTCGTCAAATCATCTTCAGGCGGTGTTAGTCTTGGTTTCTTAAAAAAATATGTCTTTACTGTTGAGTTTTTAAAATTTTATAACGGCCTTCACAACTTAAAAGGAGCGTCTATAATATTGAGATATTATATGAGGGCGTGATTACGTTCTAAGAGCGTGCAAGATTCAAAAGTTTGATTGCTTAACCGCTAAGAATTTGATTACGTTCTGAGCGTGTTCAAGATTCAAACGTATAAATGCTTAATGGCTAAGAATTTGGTAACGTTTACTATTACTATGCTAGACACTTTAAAATATCATGACTAGTTTCGTAATCTACATTATTGATTGTGGGATGTTTAGTTTTTATGTAGAGGGCTTCAAGAATGTTCAATCTTTTGGTGTTGGTATCGTGATGTATTATTTTAGTATTGTTAACTAGTATGTGTCTATATTGAGAAGACATGTTATTTTATATGTTGGCAAATGGAGCTAGTGTCGGAGAGATGTAAGGTTAGTCTGCGGGAAAGTGTTGTGGTAGTGCAACCGATGTAAGAATTAGTTTTATTGTTATTGTCGGAGATACATTTTCCCTTGGGGCATTTAAACTGATATATTACATTGGTTCTTCCTAATGTATTTTGAGTCTGAGAAGTGTTATTTTTAACTATATGTTCGATGTTTTAATTTTTCGTAATAAATGATGAATCTTATTTTATTAGCAGAGTTCATGGGGGTTATGTAGCGATGTATTATATTTTTAATAGATTTTTCATCTAATTTAAAGTTCGGATGCATTTGGTTATGTTGCATAATTACTAAAATTAAACGTCACGAGAACCACAGGGGAGGAGCTTATTTATTACTACAGGCAGAAATCCTTCCGACTGAGACAGTCCTCCGAAACCACTTCAACAGTTCGAATTTCATCCTCTCCGGGTCGAAAATAATGCGAAAGTTTATGAGAGGATTAATAGTGGTAACAATCTTTTTCTTAATACTTTGGTAAAACATTTTCTGTAAACCATTTTCAAACAAACATGTTAAACACATCTTTTTAAGTCATTTTAACATATTTCTAAGAGTCACTTTTAAACAGGGATTTTCAACACATTTTGAAGAGTCATTTTTAAACAAGGACTTTAAACTTACCTTCTTAAGAGTCATTTTAACAGATTTCTAAACACATTTCTCAAGAGTCATTTTAAAACACAGTTTCCAGATATTTTACCTTATAAGAAAGTTACCTCTGCAGTTCTCGTTCGTCGCTGGTCCGCTGCTGGCTGTGATCGTGGTGGGGTACCTGTTTTATGTGGCAGACTCGGTTTTCAAGCATGAAGACAAGAACATTCGGAGACGATTTTTTTCAGAGAGAGATTTCATCATTTTTATTTCACACATTCGATTGGAGAAGTTTCCATTCGTCGGTTCTTCATTCACATCTTATTTTCATCCATACTGTGGGTCACTGGGGCAGTTAGCTAATTTCTAGCAAGTTCATACTAAGCATCTTGACTCTCGCTTCCAGAGTCCCGAACTCAATTAAAAACTAAGTTTTTACTCAAAGTTACATGGCTGAGTCCGTTGATCCTGTCGCCTCGAGGATCGGGAACTGACTAAAAAAATTATTTCTCACATACAGGATCTGTGACGACAGAGCCCTCACCCGGCCACTCGAACGAATGTCATAACAGACTCAGATCGCCTTTGTCTTTAACCTTCTGATTTGAGAATTTCCCATCCTCAAATTTGTTATGATTTTACAAAATGATTCACTAATGAATCATTGCCTGCTTGTCCCAAAATCACAAAGCACTCAAACTGTTCCTAATTCCACCTCCTTCACAATTCATACTAGTGGATCTACACATTTTAAAATACAGGCTCAGTCATAATCTAACAGTTACAGTAGAATAGATTTATGTAGTAGGAATTATTTAGCTGATTGTTATTATATATTATTATATATATATATATATATATATATATATATATATATATATATATATATATATATAACTTGTGTATCTATGCGTGTTTGTGTGTTGTTTGTGTGTTCCCTAGAAAGAAACGTTTAAAATCTAAAGGTGTCCTATTAGGTTAAATTTACCAGGTACTATATATCTATATCTATAAAACTTAATGTGTGTGTTTGCGTAATGTTTTTATGCTTGTTGTAGAAAGAATTGTTAGAGAATCTACATAAAATCTCAAAGTGTATTCTTATGTAAAATTTACCAGGGAAGACAATCCTTAAGTGCACCACTAAGAGAGCTATAAGGATGTAGCCCCTTAAAACCTTTAATATATTCTATTTTATATGAAATTTAAATAATATTGATAACATTTTCTAGGAAGAAAATGGAAGTTGTCCCAAAATCTCTAAGTGCCCTCCTAACCAAAGAGGGCTATGTGTCCCGAACCTTTTTTAAAAAAACAAATATATCCTATTTTTATGAAATTTATATCATACGTATAAAATTCTCCGGGGTAGACAATGGAAAGTTACGCCCTATGTGCCGAATATTTACTTGACTCCACTTTTAAGTGACCCATAGGGGCAGAACCCCCCTTAAAATTTTTAATAATTTTAATGAAATTTCAACCATATGTATGGGACACTAATTCAGAGAGTTGGCTAGCATTTCATCTTCTTCTGACGATATTACAGCGCGAAACGAGAGGGAGGGCAGTCAGAACCAAGATTGTAATATAGTCAAAATAAGTACATAGTAGTGATGCTAATTCAATCCCGAGCAACGCCGGGTGTTTCTGCTAGTATACTCATATAAGAGACGTGGGACTGTCCCTATGTAAGTGTGTTTAGTAGAAGTATTTACATATATATATATATATATATATATATAGTTATCCACATACAGACTGTTTCGCTGTATCACAGCTCTTCAGTGCGGCTTGACCAGTTAGTGCCTCAAGCCGGGATTGAAACTCAACCGTCGACGCCTCTACCCCTGTTAGTGATATCTCAATGTAAACATTGTCAAGTGCCGGGAGCTCGAATTAGTTTTACCCAATGAGCTATGCCTTAAAGCTAATGGCAGTTGGCGATATCCTTACAAATAAGCTCTACCCAAGAAAGATATATATATATATATATTTGCCTGGGAAAACCTCCCACCGTACACACGCAAACCTCAAACACCGATGAAGATTGAAGGATCAGTCGAAAATTTTGTTCTCCATACCATCAACAAGAAAAAACTATTTTTCTTTACAGAACAATTTATATTCCTACACGTCACAAAATAAATAAATAGAAAAATAAATAATAAAAAGTTATAACACAATATAAACTTTTTTTTCACATTATTATTTTATTTTTTTATATACATACTTATATATATATATATATATATATATATATATGTGTGTGTGTGTGTGTGTGAGTGGGTGTGTGTGTGTGTGTTTATATGCCTAACGTGTGTGTATGCGTGTATCTGTATATGTATGTGTATGTATATGTGCACACGTCTGCGTGTCATGAACGTAGAAATTGCCTTAAGGTTTAAACTTCGATATTATATATTTGCACACATTTAAAAAAATCCAAACCGGCACCAATAATGTCTCTTGTTTTTGTTTTGATTAGAATTCTTAGCAAATTCTCATGCATTAAATATTAAACCTCTTGAAAATTGTTTACATTGGATGATTTTATAAATAGAGATTAAAACAATATTATCATGACAAAATTAGTTATAGTTTTATAAGAAATACTTTATAAACGATAACGTAATAATAAAAATAACTTAATAAAAATTAACTTTCAAAATTCTATTTTAATAAAATGTTTTGAACAAAATTATATTTTAATAAAATTCCATTCTAACAAAATTCTATTCTTACAAAATTCTATTCTAACAGAATTATATTTTAATAAAATGTTTTAAACAAAATTATATTTTAACAAAATTCTATTCTAACAAAATTCTATTCTAACAAAATTCTATTTTAATAAAATCTTTTAAACAAAATTATATTTTAATAAAATTCTATTCTAACAAAATTCTATTCTAACAAAATTCTATTTTAATAAAATACAAAAGTTCAAAATACAAAAATGTAAAAAATATAAAATTCTATTTTAATAAAATGTTTGAAATAAAACAAAAAATAATCGTTAAAAGCAGAACGGGCGTCTATATAATCAAAGTAAAAGTATGTGTTCCCAGCGGAGAGAGGGGATATGAGGAGAGGGGACGAATAAGAAGGAGAAAAGAACAAAGAGCAAAACATAAGGAGGAAAGGGAGAGAGAAATAGAGTGGTCTTCTTTTTCTTATCGATTAGTTTTTTCTGCTCTCACTGATCGATTAGTTGTTTTTTTTTTATTGATAAGTTTAGTTTCAATAATTTTCAAGTCGTGAATAGGAATTAAATTGCGAAATGATAGCGAGCCGGCAAAGCGAGCTAGTAATTAATAAAATAGTAATTAATAAAATAGTCATTAATAAAATAGTTCATTGGTCCCCCGATTTATAAAATCGGGGCACTTATGTTTTGAGGCATGTCCGTCCGTCCGTCCGTCCGTCCGTCCGTCCGGATTTTTCGCCGCAACCATCCATTGAATTTCTCGTAAATTTTGCATGATGTTGTAACTTTGTTCAAGTGACATTCTCCGATTTTTGAAAATAAATCTGGTTAGCCTCCCAGGGGGTCAAAAGACCCCGAAATGATGGAAAATGACATTTGTTGCCCCATAACTTTTCATCAATCTATTCAATTTCTCTGAAACGGCAATTGTTCCTAATAGAAAATAAGTATCGCTGACCTTGGAAAAAATCTGGTTCGCGCCCCCAGGGTGTCAAAAGCCCCCAAAATGGCAAAAAATGACCCCTTTCTCTCATAACGTTTGATCCACCCATTCAATTTTTTTGAAACTTGGCCCAAATGTAGAGGCAATTGTTCTGGATATAAAATGAGCATCCTTGACCTCAGAAAACTTCTGGTTCGCGCCCCCAGGGGTTCAAAGGGGGGTCAAAAATGCCCTAAATTGCCAAAATTTATTGCATTTTACACTCGCCACATCGAGTCACATACAGAGGGGGACCACGCACGCGCGGCTTGTTCTTATCGTTTTCTTATTTTGAGAAAATCTTAAGAAATCAAATCCGAACGTTTTGCTGTGTCATCCTATGTATCAGAATAGAATGCAACCAAGTAAGATTAATATATCAGTTAGTGTAACAGTATCGTGGGAACTATTTCCCTATGCTAACCAATGTAACCCCCAGCGTAGGAATATGAGAGAACTCTCTAGCGTCACTTCCAGGCTGAGGGCCCACCGAGCAACACTGTATTTATACGTTCAATAAAACCCTATTTATAACAACATCTTGTTGATAGTTATTAAACTAACAATATAACATTAACAACAACCCTAACAAAACACTACAGTTAGGTTTACTAATAAAACCAGTTTCGGATTCCACATGTCGACTTTTGTGTTTTCAATAAAGCGTGTATCCAGTCGGATGGAACTGGGACAACAACAACAAAAACAACATATGTTCAGAGTCTCCAAGACATTGTATATTAATGAGGCAGCATTTGGTAATTCTTCTGATTATTCAAACCAAAATATGAAAGGGAAATGACAGTTCTAATGGAAATGATTGATTACGCGCCCCCCCCCCTTAAAAAAAACAGAGCATTTTGTGTAATAACCGAAACTTGCGTCTCCTTCTCAGTTGTGTTATTTCATTTTCTTTTAGATACGGCCTCCTATTTTTATGAGAGACTTTATTCATTCGGTCGGTCTGTCGGGCTTCAGTTTGAAATAAAAGTTTTGTTGGTCTGTCACGCATTAATTTGAAATAGCATTTTCTTGGGTCTGTCGCATTTCAGTTTTAAATAGCATTTTCTTTAGTCTATTACATTTCGGTCTGCAATAGCATTCTCGTTGGTCTGTCACGATTCAGTCTGTAATAGCATCTTCGTTGGTCTGCCATACTTTAGATTTAAATAACATTTTCATTGGACTATGACGCTTTAGAAATTTATTTGGTATGTCACACTTCAGTTTGAAATAGCATTTTTGTTTGTTTCTCAGTGTTTGAAATAACATTTTCGTTCATTTTTCAATAGACTTTTCGTTGGGTTGTCACACTTCAGTTTAAAATGGCATTTTCATCGGCCTGTCATACTTCTTCTCTGAAATAGCATTTTCGTTGGTCTTTAATACTTAATTTTTCAATAGACTTTTCGTTGGTCTGTCACACTTCAGTTTAAAATAGCATTTTCGATGGTCTGTCATACTTCTGTCTGAAATAGCATTTTCTTTGGTCTGTCAGTAAACTTTCCATCCCTAAATCCACAAATTGTATGGACGCACCGTAACAAAATTTACCATTGTTGTTTTTTTTTATTAAGAAAATTTTTGGATTCAGGATTTTGTTTTGTTTTTGTTTTTTTTAAATAAAACCTAAACTTTCTTCGCCATCCATTTTCTTCCGAATTTGTTTTATGTCAGATGCCAATCGAGTCATAATTTAGATTGATCAGATGTCGGAGAAAATCGCCATCTTTTAATAAGGAAATACTAATTTGACAGAAAATGTGGGATTATTTCTTTCTTCGAATTTGTTTAAAATGTTTATTTAAATATCGCAATGGTCGAAAAACGGTTGTCAAATGACGGCGTCATTTCGGTTTTTGCCATTTTCTTATCATCACAACCTAAAGAACAATGAACAAACTGATTCATTAAAATATCCCCAAACATTTCTGTAAGAGACTCTGTCTGTCCGTTGCTTGCTGGGTCTGTCACGTTTTAGTTTGAAATAATATTTTTGTCGGTATGCAATGCTTACATTTCATATATCGTTGGTCTGTCACGTTAAGGTTTTAGGTAAAATTTGTATATGTATGCAATGCTTACATTTCATATATCGTTGGTCTGTCACGTTAAGGTTTTAGGTAAAATTTGTATATGTATGTGATGCTAACATTTCATATATCGTTGGTCTGTCACGTTTAAGTTTCAGGTAAAATTTGTATACGTATGTGATGCTTACATTTCATATATCGTTGGTCTGTCACGTTTAAGTTTCAGGTAAAATTTGTATATGTATGTGATTCTTACATTTCATATATCGTTGGTCTGTCACGTTTAAGTTTCAGGTAAAATTTGTATATGTATGTTATTCTTACATTTCATATATCGTTGGTCTGTCACGTTTAAGTTTCAGGTAAAATTTGTATATGTATGTTATTCTTACATTTCATATATCGTTGGTCTGTCACGTTTAAGTTTCAGGTAAAATTTGTATATGTATGTTATTCTTACATTTCATATATCGTTGGTCTGTCACGTTTAAGTTTCAGGTAAAATTTGTATATGTATGTTATTCTTACATTTCATATATCGTTGGTCTGTCACGTTAAGGTTTCAGGTAATATTTTAACTGTGCGTAATGCTTACGTTTTGATATATAATTGGTCTCTCACGTTTCAGTTTGATATAAAATTATTATCGGTATGCGATGCTAGCATTTGATATATCATTTTAGATGCGTCCATATATATCTATAAGCGCTTCTCCTTGTCGGTCAGTCTGTCACAAATAAATCGTGCACGCAGATTGAATGGACGTATCTTAAGAATATACTTTTCTTACTTCATACGAATATATTTGCTTACAAAATAAGCAAACTTTATTGGAAATACTAGCAAAAATATGTGACCGGAGGAAACATGTTTTGCTAGTGTATCTGATGAACTAGCATATACTATACTGACCCCCTTTAGGAGGGGGCAATGCCTGGGCTTATGGTCTTATGACAACAGAACATATACTTTTCTACTTCTAAAAAAGAATATAATGTCTGAGGGGATGGTATCATGATAAACATATAATACACTGCTCTAAAAAGAAGGCCAAGAGGAATATCTAATGACAACAAAACAGATACTACACTACCTACTCTCCAAAAAGGAGGAGGTAACGCCTGTGGGTATGGTATCATAACAACAAGACAGATACTGTAGTATCCACAGCGCTTAATTGAGCATTTAAGTATAGTAATAGTATAGTTTCGGCTCAAGACAGATACCAAATCTTTATTAGTAATATTTTTTCTAGCTTTACTACCCTCCACTGGACGGATTCATGGTTGATATTGATGCACCATTGGGGTCTTTAATGATTTGTAATACTTCGAAGCAATCCAAGACATTCTGAGGTGCGTGATTGGTTTAATGAATACCATCACAGACTATGGAATCAGCTATGCCGAGTTAAATCCTATCAATTCGTGCCATTTACACACTAATACTGTTCAGAAAGATATTCACGCACAATCTCACTCAGCTTGTATAAAAATCACCTTGTGTGTAATTCACCGTATACACCGAATTGTTTTTATTTTACTAATGGGTCATCATTACCAAGGCCAAAAGCCACGCTAGGATATGTAGACAAAACAGACGCGCACATGTCCGAGGAAATGATTGTCTGTAGTGGATTGGGGGCATAAATGGTTGGTAACATTTAATGTTGCAAAGACAAGCTTCTTTTCCTTCAACAACTACAAGAAACCTCTTCAACCACCGATCGCCATGGCACATAACATCCTACCTGAGAGTCCAACGTTCAAACTCCTCGGCCTCACATTCACAGGTAACGTGAATTGGAACAACTACATTGAAGACATTGCCAGGGCTGCTGCAAAGAAGGTGGGCTCCCTCTACCATGCTAGTAAACTTCTCACACCTGACATTATCCTATATCTCTACAAAGCCACCATCCACCCATGCATGGAGTATTGTTGCCACATCTGGGCTGGTGCATCATCTACTAGTCTCTCCCTCTTAGACAAGATAAAAAAATGAGCCGCCAACTTAATAGGTCCCTCACTATCCACCAAGCTCCAGCCCCATGTCCCATCGTCGCAATGTTGCATCCTTGTGCCTGTTTTACAAGTACTTCAATGGAGTGTGATCGGTGAACTTACTTCTCAAGTGCCCCCTTGACGTAAATACACTAAACCAACCCGACAATCAGCTAAGTCTCATCCATTCACTGTGGAGGTCCCCAGATGCCAGACAACCCTCTACTCCAATAGATTCTTTCCTCGCGCTACAGGCCTCTGGAACTTTCTCCCTGTTCCCTGTTTCCCCGATTGTACCGATATGCATAAATTAAAAACTAATGTAACCAGACATCTCGCTGCACAGCTTTCAACTTACGATGACCCCCAAAACTTACACCCTAATTCTCAGTAGCCCATTACGTCTACAGTGGCGGACTGTCTTGTTTGGGGTGAACTCAGTAAAAAAAAAAGAGTTAATGACATTGTGAGTCGGACGAGAAGCAACGCCATGATAGAATTGGCAACAATGGGTGGAAATGATAGAATTTGATTATTTCATAGAATGACTCGACAGTAGCATTCCCGTGTTATTGGGTTTCACAGATAGAGGTGTTTTTTGGAGAGAAACTCTGTTCATGGAAGTTCCGTTTGGTTTTATGTAGATGGGAGAAAGGAAAGTTCTTTGTTGTGTTGGTGGGAGGGATGAGTTCGTAGTATTTACAAACAGTCATTCGTGACCCATTTTACCCCGGTGGCTCACTTCACCGCGGGTTACCCTAAGTCACGTGTTTCGACATTTAAATTCGATGCAAAATTTGTCAAACAGACAAACAACATGGTAAAGAATAGAATTTAAGTGCACTGGACGAAACAGATGAATTTATTTGTTTTCAATTTTAAAGAGTTACATTCAAAACAGCGGCGATAATCCACAGATATAATTTCTGCGATCCCCCCCCCCCTTCCCGGAAGCTATTTTCAAACAAATTTCCGAACTGTATCCTCTTCAATAAAATTAAGAAAAAACCCTTAAAAGTGACTTGGAAAGAATGCCAAATTATTTTTATGGGAAAGAGTGGTAAATTATTTTTATGGGAAAGAGTGGTAAATTATTTTCATGGGAAAGAGTGCTAAATTATTTTTATGGGAAAGAGTGCTAAATTATTTTTATGGGAAAGAGTGCTAAATTATTTTTATGGGAAAGAGTGTTAAATTATTTTTATGGGAAAGAGTGGTAAATTATTTTTATGGGAAAGAGTGGTAAATTATTTTTATGGGAAAGAGTGGTAAATTATTTTTATGGGAAAGAGTGCCAAATTATTTTTATGGGAAAGAGTGCCAAATTATTTTTATGGGAAAGAGTGCCAAATTATTTTTATGGGAAAGAGTGCCAAATTATTTTCATGGGAAAGAGTGCCAAATTATTTTCATGGGAAAGAGTGCTAAAGTATTTTTATGGGAAAGAGTTCTAAATTATTTTTATGGGAAATAGTGCTAAATTATTTTTATGGGAAAGAGTGCTAAATTATGTTTATGGGAAAGAGTGCCAAATTATGTTTATGGGAAAGAGTGCTAAATTATTTTTAAATGAAAACTGTTTGTTTTATAACATTTTTAAATTATAAAAACTGTTTATTTTAGAACATTTTCATTTATTAAAAAAATATTTTTAGAACATTTTAAATTCTAAAAGATTTCAAAGACTATTTTATTACAATGTTAAAAAAAATCACTGAACATTTTAAATAAAAAATTTTAATTTAAATTTTTATAAAACACATTTGAAATTCAAAAAATCACGTTTGAAATTATTAAAAAAAACACTATTACAATGTTGTTGTTTTTTCATAAACTAATTTTTATTAAATAAATAAATTTATCAAAATGTTTTAATCTAGTGGTCGTTCTGTTACTTCCGCCGTCTTTAATGTGGATTATCGCCGCTGTTTTGAATGTAACTCTTCAAAATTGCAAACAAATAAATTCAGCTGTTTCGTCAAGTGCACAAATGCCGAATTTAATTAAACCCTGTAGGTGGCAAAAATAATGTTAAAGCGTGAAAAAATATAGCCACTTCATAGAAGATCAATGGTTTAAAAAAATTATATACGTGAAAGTGGCGGGGTGTAATGATTACGGGCACGGACAGTAAGCAAAGCATGCCATTGTATCGCTTTCAATCATAACCTTAGCAAAGGTATGATTTCATATATCCTCCCTCCAGCTATGAATTAAATAGTAGGTTAGACGACTAGACTCTTCAGCCTTGATTGTGCAACCTGTTTTGAAGAAGGAAAAGTCTTCCTCTACTTATCCTGGCATTTTTCTAGTTGTCCAATTTTGGGCGTAACGGGAAACAAAAGGAAAATAGTTTTTTCTTTTGTAAGTTACGTCACAATCAAGAGATATTAAAATGTTCGAAATTTAGGGGAGGTAGTGTAATATGTATCTGTTCTGTTGTCATGAGAACGTCATCCCATACATAACCTCCTGCTTTGGGGGAAGTATATATTTATTTGGTGTGATACCATCCTCCCATACATAACCTCCTGCTTTGGGGGAAGTATATATTTATTTGGTGTGATACCATCCTCCCATACATAACCTCCTGCTTTGGGGGAAGTATATATTTATTTGGTGTGATACCATCCTCCCATACATAACCTCCTGCTTTGGGGGAAGTATATATTTATTTGGTGTGATACCATCCTCCCATACATAACCTCCTGCTTTGGGGGAAGTATATATTTATTTGGTGTGATACCATCCTCCCATACATAACCTCCTGCTTTGGGGGAAGTATATATTTATTTGGTGTGATACCATCCTCCCATACATAACCTCCTGCTTTGGGGGAAGTATATATTTATTTGGTGTGATACCATCCTCCCATACATAACCTCCTGCTTTGGGGGAAGTATATATTTATTTGGTGTGATACCATCCTCCCAGACATTACCTCTTTATTTGGGGAAGTGTAGTATGTATTTATTTGGTGTGATACCATCCTCCCAGGTATTACTTCCTCCTTGACAGGAGAGGTAGTGTAGTATATGTTCGTTCGTCATATAAACTATCAAGAATATTCTCCCTCTTGTCACATACTATTGCTAGTCTATATAATAATCGTTGTTTAGTTGATTGTTTGTCTCTCTGTATCTATCTACATATCCATCTCGCACCACCATCTCTTCTTCTCTCTCTCTCTTTCTCTCTCTCTCTCTCTCTCTCTCTCTCTCTATATATATATATATATATATATATATATATATTGTGTGTGTGTCAGAGTAAGCTAAAAAGAAATCAATAAAGAGCTCGATCGTAAGAATGCTAGCGCTAAATACAAATGATTTATTTAAAAACTATATAATAATAGTTGCTTAGTTGATTGTTTGCACACTGCATCTATTGCATAGGAGGCGGGACGAATGAGATGAGAAGTGGTGGAAGGAGAACGTGTATAAAATACAAAAGTATGTTAATCTAAAGGATTTGAGTTCAATCACTGTCAAAGGCAGTATATTTTCATTTTCTTTTCAGTCGCACTAAACAATATTTTTAGTATTATATAGACCGAGTGGATGCGAAAGATAGCAAAATGAATGTAAGTTTTTTTCTTGACAATGAGAAATGTGTACAAAATATTGTAAATAAGGATGTTTTGTAAATAGTCATAGAATTTCTTTAAATTTAATACATGTGTTGCATTACCCGTTCTTTCGGGGTACCCGTTCTTTCAGGGTACCCGTTAAGGTCCAACAAGAATGACAGAGAACAAAACGTATATGAAAAAACTTTGGTTTTCTTTATTTGCCATTACCGGATGGTTTATGCCGGCTACGCACACATATTAAACAATCTTTTGACATATTTTGTCTCATGAAAGTCTTTTTCTTGCTGAGGTCACAGACTTGGTTTACGCTAGAAACTCGTTCGTATATACATCCGATTGGAAAGCAATTTGCTCTGCATTGTCTATCCGAGCGTGAACTGAAGCAATTGTTCTACAAGCGCTTTGGTGAAGTACAAGTCAGGGGATTCCTTCATTCCGCATTTTTAGTCAGCGGACACAAAACTCGCATTCTTCCGGTACATCGATAGTCCGATCACCAAGCGTTTCGGTTCTTCGCGTTTTTGAAATCGTCGTTGTTCAAGTTCCTGCTGCACTGCCGAACCTTTTTTTCTTTTTAACAGTTATCAAGTCGCCTTTATTTATTTCTCGACGTCCCACCCACAATGGACTCGTCCACGATTCATTTTTGCCACTCTTCATTATCTTACACATGTTCAATAAACTTTCTGCTCATGAAGGCGAACAAGACAAAAAGATCTTGGCCTTCTGGTCGACTCGTCCTTCAAGCAATCTAGACATTCTTTTCAGGCTGCAAACAAAGCAAGAGATTTCTCATTCGACGTTCTTTCTGCAAACTCACTCCTGAAAAATCTGTCCCACTTTATGTCTCCCTCGTCAGATCGCTGTTAGAGTATCGTGTCCAGGCCTCTGCTCCATATCTAATACGTGACATCCAGCATCTGGAGAAAGTTCACAGAATGACTACTCGAATGGTGCAGGGACTATTGGATCTACCTTACCCAAGCCACAATATTTGCCAAGGAAAGACCGAATAACAAGAAGTACTACGTGGGTATGACCTCCCTAGATTTTAAAACTAGATATTATGACCACAAAAGCACATTTAAAAACAGAGAACGTCGAATAAAAACAGCACTAACTAACCACTATTGGGAGCTCAAAGAAAATGGACGCTCACCAATAATTGAATGGAAAATAATACGACAGGCCAGTACATGTAGAAATTCAGACGACCCGTGTAGATTATGTCTGAATGAAAATTTTGAAATCCTAAATTTTAAAGACGCTCGAAATCTATTAAACTGTAGAAGTGAGATAGCAAACAGCTGCCTACACCGAAATAAATTTACCTTAGGCTAACGATAAATAAATAAATAAATAAAATAAAATAAATAAATAAATTTAAAAATAAATAAATAAAAAACTTTTTAAAAACTTAACATTTTAAAAATAAAAACCTAAAATAGAAATACAAGGAACCACGTGTTAAAATAAAATAAAATAAATTGACCCATTATATTGCTACAACAAAGGAAACAGGATATAGGCCAACTTATAGAGAAAAAAGAACAATAGAACAGAATATAGGAAGAAAGTAACAATAACCACACCTTTGTTCGCGGGAAGCCCAACAATTGGCTGAGAGAACAACAAAGAATCTGATTGGTTAACTAGCCAGCCGTGTATATAAAAATACCCGGCAAAAATAACTCCATGCATTTTAGCCTGAAGATTCCCTCCGGGGATGAAACGCGGGAGCCTCTGTGTAGCTTAATTGCCATAAATATATTTTCATAGCTTACTTATATATATATATATATATATATATATATATATATATATATATATATATATATATATATATATATATATATATAGTAAGGTATGAAAGTATATTTATGGTAATAAAGCTACACGGAGGCTTCCGCGTTTCATCACCCTAGAGAATGGTCAGAATAAATGCTTGACGATTCCGTACGGGGATGAAACTCGGAAGCCTCTGTGTAGCTTTATTGCTATAAATATGCTTTCATAACTTACTACTTATAAAATTTACTTTATTTACAAAAACTTTTATTCCTATCAAATATTACCTTCCTTCCTGCGTTTGTGTGCAGACGCTATCATTTGGAATACCCACGAAAAGGTATAAAAAATGCAAGGATGGGCTTTATTAGTCGTAATACGAACGTTTAAGTGTTATGTGTTATTTATTAATTTAATCATTAAAGAAAACTATAATTATAACTTATCGATAGTTTAAAGAATCGAGTGGAAATACTTATATAGGCGTCAGGGGTGAGAGCGGAAGTTTCTTGGGTTCTTCATTTTTCCCTTTATCTATGGTGCAGTGGAGATGTACACACTGGAGTGAGAATATTCCTTGATCAGGTTATGATATTAGTATTCATTAAATTCTTGATATGAATGGACTGGCCTCTCAGCCGATCTCAGAAAAATGAGGACACAAAGTACTTTATGAACACAAGGGAAAAAAGGGATTTTTATATTGTATTTCAAAACGAGTCTATTTCCCCATTTTTCTGAATTCTTATTAATTCTTATTGTTTTAGAGTAATTGAAACTTGGTAATAGATTTAACAGTTTTATTTTACTATTATTCCGATAAAGTTAACAAGTATTTTATTTCTCTTTTGATAAACCTAACCATTTTTAAGGAATCAGATTAATTCGAAAAAGGAAGAATTCCTCGTCATAATCCGCTATATTTCTTTTACTAGCTTTGATTTGTGATGAGAAGTCGGTTATGAGTGTGCAAGGGTTTGTTTTTTTATCGATTGGTTAGCTCATAAAAAAGAATGCCCGAAAAAGCACATCCGGTTTCTATTATTACCACTTCCGGTAATGACCAGAAATGACACACAGATTGCAATGTGAAATGTTTCACAAAGGCAATGGCGACTTTTGTTTGGCACAAGACACATTCTGTTCGCGCGCATTCAGCCTTATCCTTTTGCTGAACCAACTTTTGATGGCTGCAAGCAAATCTCACTTTTGTTTTTGGCCATCCCCTATCCACAGGAAATCTGTTGACATTGCACCTTGCACCGAATTCAATTCTTCAAATTCTTGCTTCCATTTTGTTGTACGCGTTTCGCGCCATTTTTACCACTGCTTCCGGTGACACACTCCCCCATATCTTCCCTCAAATGGATAACTTTCTCTTATTATTCCCTCCATCTTGTTTTTGCCATTCTCCTAAACCCAACAACTCATTCTCCATTTTTGCCCTCTTTTTCTTCTTCTTACTTTTCTGTCAATGTTTCTCGTTCCCGCTTTTTATTAGATGCGTCCAAGAACCTCGATGATAGGTTTTGGCTGTCCGTCCGTTGGTCGGTAACGCCTACGGTTGAAATATCAGTAGTCAGCCATCTTTAAGTTTAAAATAGTATTTTCATTTATCTGTCGTGCTTAAGAATGTAATAACATTTTCATTGGTCTGTCACCCTCAAGTTGAAAATAGTATTTTCGTTGGTCTGTTGTGCTTAAAATTGAAATAAAATTTTCATAGGTCTGTCACCCTTTAGTTGAAAATAGTATTTTCGTTGGTCTGCTGTGCTTAGGAATAAAACGTATTTCCATTGGTCTGTCAACTTTAAGTTGAAAATAGTATTTTCGTTTACCTGTTGTGCTTAAGACTGAGACAGCATTTACATCGCTAAACGTACAGATTGAATGGGCGTATCTGTCTGTTTGTCTGTCTGTCACACTTCAATTAGTATTTTGTGTGTAAACCTATGGACGCATCTTAAGAATATCCGTTTTAGTTTCTATGTGTCCCATTCATCTTTTTCCTTGTTCCGTTTTTAACCATATTAATCACGAGTAAGTAGTTATTATTATAATAATTCAAATTACATCCCTTTGACATATTTGTATCGTTTAAATAAATCAATATGTGCGCGTCCGTTTTGGTCACATAACGAGAGTAGAGCGTAGTGTCGTCAGCAAATATACCCATCTCAGACACAATATCATCAGGAGAGGAGTTTATTAAAATCAGGAACAATAAAGATCCAATGATCGATCCCTGGGATGCATCTGTATTTATGTCATGTTGTTCCAATTCATGTTAGCTGTGAATGTGAGGTCGAGAAGTTTGAATGTTGAACTATCATGGTAGGGTGTTATTTGCCATGAAATCGGTGGTTGAAGAGGTATCTTGTAGTTATTGAAGAAAAAGGGCTTTTTCTTTGCGGCATTAAAAGTCATCATCCATTTATGACTCCAGTCCACTACAGCTAAGAGGTTACTTTCTAAGGAATCAGTCATTGCCTCGGATATGTGCGCTTCTATTTTGGCCACATCACGAGAGTAGAGCGTGGTGCTGTCAGCAAATATACCTATCTCAGACTCAATGTCATCAGGGAGGTCGTTTATAAAAATCAGGAAGAGTAAAGGTCCAAAGATGAATCCCTGGGGTACATCTGAATTTATGTCATGTTGTTTAGATGAACAGCCTGGATCTTTCTTCTGGTTAGGAAGGATCTAATTATCTTAAATATTTGTCCAGTAATACTATATGAGTGAATCTTGTGTCAGACCTTGTCAAAGGCTTTGTATATGATATATTTCTTCCCATTTCTAGACAATGCGTGATGAATCAAACATGACTTTCGTATCAGGGTTCGAACCGTGTGACTGGAAGGGAGGTAGTTTATAAAAATCAAGTACAGTAAAGGTCCATATAATTATAATCTTTCAAATTGCATCCCTTATATAAATATGTAAGATATTTATATAGCTTTATTTAATCAAATACAAAGCATTTTTTATTTTTATTTATTTATTTAATAAAAATGAAATGAAATGTCTTTCTGTGTGTCGCTCTGTCTGCATCTCATATGCACATGCAAACTACTGCATGTATTTAAGTTTAGCTTATAATGAAGATGGAGGAAGTGTTAAAGTTGCAGGTATGGTTGCACTCAATATTGTGTAACAATACAAAACAAATCAATTGCAATCATAAAACATCAAAGCAAAGTAAAAGAAATCAAGTTAAGCAATAAAAAAAAGTAAGTTAATGTATAAGAGAAATCAATAAAACGTTTACCAATAATTGATTCTATCTATCTATGTCTCCCTTTCTTACTTTTTTTCCCTTGGTTTATATATGTATATATCGCAAGATAGAGCACTTTAAGTTAAGTTGACAACAAGCCATCATTCTGCGTACACGCCTATTGAGTTCTCTCTCGGCTGCTTGCTAGGTTAGCCGCCGTGTTAATTTACTTCCCATTTCTAGACAATGCGTGATGAATCAAACATGACTTTCGTATCAGGGTTCGAACCGTGTGACTGGCAGGGATCGTCTCCTCCAATACTGATAATTGTGGGGTTAGCATGAAACACATGTGTATATGGGTTTATTTTGAAAATAATATTAATGTATAAATAATAATAATAATAATAATAATAACAATAACAATAATAATAATAATAATAATAATAATAATAATAATAATAATAATAATAATAATAATAATAATAATAATAATAATAATATATATATATATATAGTAAGCAATGAAAATATATATGGCAATCAAGCTACACAGAGGCTCCCGTGTTTCATCCCCGGGGGGACTAAATGCATGGAGTTATTTTTGTCAGGTATTTTTATATACATGGCTTGCTAGTTAACCAATTAGATTCTTTGTTGTTCCCTCAGCCAATCGTTGGGCTTCCCTCGAACAAAGGCATTGTTGGTGACGCTCCTATTTTTGTTAACAATGGATTTTCCTATATCCTGTTTCCTTTGTTTTGTCAATACAGTGGGCGAATTTATTTTAACACGTGGTTTCTCGTATTCTATTTTAGGTTTTAAATTTTAACTGATTCAGTTTTTTATTTATTTATTTATTTTTATTTATTTATTTATTTATTTTATTTATTATATATCATCCTAAGGTAAATTTATTTCTATGTAAACAGCTGTTTGCTATTTCACTTCTAGAGTTTAATAGGTTTCGGGGATCTTTAAAATTTAGGATTTCGTATTTTTCATTCAGGCATAATCTACACGGGTCGTCTAAGTTTCTACATGTACTGGCCTGTCTTACTATTTTCCATTCAATTATTGGTGAGTGTCAATTTTCTTTGAGCTCCCAATAATGGTTAGCTAGTGCTGTTTTAGTTCGACGTTCTTTGTTTTTAAATGTGCTTTTATGGTCATAGTATCTGGTCTTAAAGTCTAGGGATGTCATACCCACGTAATATTTCTTGTTATTTGGTCTTTCGTTGGCAAATATCGTTGCTTGGTATACAACACTTTTAGTTAGGCATTTATTTTGTAGTGGACAAAGTTTACGATTTATGCAGTTACATCTTTTCTCTTTATTGCTAACTGTTTCGTTTCTATTCGGGTGGTTATTATTAGTGTTTTGTTTATTTCTATTAGTATTGTTTATATTTTTGTTCTTCGTAGTGTTATTTTTGTTATATTTTCCACTTTGTTTATTTTTTTCTTCTCTATTGTTGTCTTTTAGGATGAAACACGGGAGCCTCTGTGTAGCTTGATTGCCATATATATTTTCATTGCTTACTACCTAGCTCTACTTACGTATCGAGCACTGTTGAAGTAAATACTGAAAACTGACACATAAAAAATTATATCTTCTTATAATATTTTATGTGGATACATGAAGTACTAATATATATATATTTATATATATAAATATATATATATATATATATATATATATATATATATATATATATATATATAGATAGATAGATAGATAGATAGATAGATAGATAGATAGATAGATAGATAAACATGTAAAAAAAATTATTTAAAAAAAGAAGTTAATTATTTTAAATGAAATATGGTGTTTGTACCTCCGGAAGTTTACGCATACAAGACTAAATCATTCTGACAAAAATGTGCCTCTGCAAAACAGTAATTGGGTTCTAGTTTTAATTACATTAATAATCACATTAAATAACCCAATCATAACGCTTTCAGCGTAAATAAGAGACATGCAATTTGAATTCAGTTTTCAAAATCAAAAGATAAAAATGTCAACAAGAGAAGTCAGCTGGTTATCCCGCTGCACAAAACGGACAGTAAAACTTCTACATCGTTTTCAATTACGAAAGGCTTCTCATAATATCTTTCAAATATGATACAGTTTGAATTAAAAACCAAAAACATTTATGAAATGTTTGTTAGTCATTTGTTAGCCAATTGCAGAAAAGTATAAGCTCATTTTGACATTAAGATATCCGGTAAAATACAAAATCATTTAAATATTTGATCGATGAATGCAAAGAAAATAGGCATTAGCAAATTTGACAACCGCGAAAATCTTAAATGTAAACAATTTATCCTTTCTCTTGCGTAAAAATCACAAAAAATAGAGAATTATTACATTTTAATGGAAATTTAATGAGAATTTTCCGATTTTAATGTGAAAATTTAATGAGAACTATCCGATTTTAATGGAAATTTAATGAGAATTATCCGATTTTAATGAAAATTTAATGCGAATTATCCGATTTTAATGGACATTTAATGCGAATTATCCGCTTTTAATGGACATTTAATGCGAATTATCCGCTTTTAATGAAAATTTGATGCGAATTATCCGATTTTAATGGAAATTTAATGAGAATTATGCGATTTAATGGAAAATTTAATATAAATTATCTGATTTTAATGAAATTTAATGACAATTATCCGATTTTAATGGAAATTTAAGAATTTATTTAGAAATTAATGATTTTTAAATAATATTACTAGATCTAAAACTTTTCAGGACTTCCTGCAGATTACTTTAGATATTCCTGTATAGTGTGTATCATTCTGATACTACTATAATTTATTTTTAATTTCTATTTAAAATGAGGTACGAAACCTGAAAATTAAAATTTGAATTACTTAAATAATATTCCGTATGGTGAGTTTTGATCGCATCCTCTAAGCAATTATTAGAGTTGGGGTTAGGGTTTTGATAGCATCTTCTAATAAATTATTACATTTTACATGAAATTAAGATATTCTGCCACATTTATTTGTTGCCAAAACTGTAGTGTTCTAAATTTAAAGTGACGTTTTATAATCTTCCCATGCAAGAATTTCTCCCGGGATTTTTTTGTCTTTAAAAGAAGAGAAAAACAGAATTCTAGCAGTTTAAATTAGTTTAACTTTAAGAAATTGATGAATTTCGCTCAAAATAAGAGCAAAGAAAGTGAGAGTTACGAGAAGAAAATATGTTGCGAAAAAGAAATGCAAAAAATTGGGAAAGTTGGGATCGATTGGTAAAAGGATGAAGGGGGAGGGAGGGTTGGGAGAGCAGCAATCAAAGACGTCGTTTGAAGTCGATGGAATTAAAAGAAAATGGTCTGAATTGAAGAAACGGGTCGGAAGGAAATTTATTTGTATTTGTAAAAACAGAAAATGAAAAGACGGAAGGGAAAAGAAAATAGAGAAAGACGAAACGGAATAAAGAAAGAAAAGAAGAATTTAAAAATGCAATTAACGAAAGAAAAGGAGAAAATGGGAGAGAAAATAATCAAGGGAAAAGGGAAAAAGGAAAAAGAATGGAAGTGGGTTAGGGTTAAGGTTAGGTTTAGGGTTAGGGTTAGAATGGAAGTGAGAAAACAAACAAAACAAGAAAGAAAAGGAAAACAAACGAGAAATAACGAAAGCAAAAAAAAGAGACAAAGTAAAAATAAATAAAAATGAATAAAATAAATAAAGAATGAAATAAAAATAAAAAGGAGAACAAAAAACGAGTTAATAAAGAAAGGAAAAGCGAATGAGGCCACATAAAATAAAAGGAAGAATGAATGAATAAATGCAAAAGAGAATGTAAGAAAGATCGAACGAAAGAAAAGATAAACGCAATGAATGAATAAATGAAGAAAAGAAGAAAGTGTAAGAATGAATGAATGAATAAATTAAAGAAATAATAAATATTAGAAAGAGAGAAAGAAAAGGTAATAAATAAATAAATGAAGGAAAAATGTGAGGAATGAATTCAAATGAATGAATAAATTAAAGAATGAATGAATGAATATAATAAAAGAAAGAATGAAAAATGAATGACTGAATAAGTTCATGAAAGAATGAATTTTAAAAAGAAGGGATCAAATAAAGAAAAAGAAAACGGTAATAAATGAATGAATGATTGAATGAAAGAGAAGTAAAATAGGCAAAAAAAAGTAATAAATAATGAAATAAATAATTAGATAAATAAATAAAAAATAAATATAAATAAATAAAAAATAAATAAATAATAAACAAAATAAATAAATATAAATAAACAAATAACACAAATAAATTAAAAAAAAAAATAAATGAATAAAAAATAAATTAATTAAATTAAAATAAAAAATAAAGAAATACAAATAAAAAAAATAAAATAATGAATTAAAAAAATAGAAAAAATAAAAAATAAATAAATAAATAAATAAAATAAATAAATAAACAAAAATAAATAAATAAAAAGGGAAAAATAAATAAAAATAGATTGATAAATGTAATAAAGAAATAATAATGTAAGAAAAACAAATTATGCAAGAATGAAGAGAAATAGTTGGTGCAATTTCGGAAAAGCCTCAATGAGGAAAAGCAAATAATAAATAAAAAATAAAGACATACTGGTATTATGTATGTGACCGTGACGAAACAAAGACATCGTACACGAAAAATTACGTAAATTGAGCAAGTAGTTTTTTTTTATCACACATAATCAAATTTTGTCATTTTTTTCCATGCTCCCTTGTCACGCGCCGTCTTTGAAAACAAGGGACGTAAGTCAGCCCAGCGTTACAAGTCCAGCTTGTTGTGACAAGCGAGTGTGGGGAAAAAATGACAAAATTTGATTTTCTGTGATTAAAAAAAAACTACTTGATCAATTTACGTAATTTTTGGTGTACGATATCTTTGTTCCATCCAGTCACATACATGATAGAGTGATGTATTTATTATTTGTTTTTTACTTATTGAGGCTTTTCCGAAATTGCACCAAATATTTCAGTAACACAGAAGCGATTTAAGAAATACATAAAGTAGGAGAAATGAATGAAAAAACGTAAGAAAGAAATAAAAGAATGAAAAAACGTAAAAAAGAAAGAAAAGAATGAAAAAACGTAAGAAAGAAAGAAAAGAATAAAAAAACGTAAGAAAGAAAGAAAAGAATGAAAAAATGTAAAAAAGAAAGAAAAGAATGAAAAATGTAAGAAAGAAAGAAAAGAATGAAAAAACGTAAGAAAAAAAGAAAAGAATGAAAAAACGTAAGAAAGTAAGAAAATAATAAAAAGACGTAAAAAAGAAGGAAAAGAATGAAAAAATGTAAGAAAGAAAGAAAAGAATGAAAAAACGTAAGAAAGAAAGAAAAGAATGAAAAAACGTAAAAAAGAAAGAAAAGAATGAAAAACGTAAGAAAGAAAGAAAAGAATGAAAAAATGTAAGAAAGAAAGAAAAGAATGATAAAACGTAAGAAAGAAAGAAAAGAATGAAAAAATGTAAGAAAGAAAGAAATGAATGAAAAAACGTAAGAAAGAAAGAAAAGAATGAAAAAACGTAAAAAAAAAGAAAAGAATGAAAAAACGTAAGAAAAAAAGGAAAGAATGAAAAAACGTAAGAAAGAAAGAAAAAATGAAAAAACGTAAGAAAGAAAGAAAAAATGAAAAAACGTAAAGAAAGAAAGAAAAGAATGAAAAAACGTAAGAAAAAAAGGAAAGAATGAAAAAACGTAAGAAAGAAAGAAAAGAATGAAAAAACGTAAGAAAGAAAGAAAAGAATGAAAAAACGTAAGAAAAAAAGGAAAGAATGAAAAAACGTAAGAAAGAAAGAAAAGAATGAAAAAACGTAAGAAAGAAAGAAAAGAATGAAAAAACGTAAGAAAAAGAGGAAAGAATGAAAAAACGTAAGAAAGAAAGAAAAGAATGAAAAAACGTAAGAAAGAAAGAAAAGAATGAAAAAACGTAGGAAAGAAAGAAAAGAATGAAAAAATGTAAGAAAAAAAGAAAAGAATTAAAAAACGTAAAAAAGAAAGAAAAGAATGAAAAAACGTAAGAAAGAAAGAAAAGAATGAAAAAACGTAAGAAAGAAAGAAAAGAATGAAAAAACGTAAGAAAGAAAGAAAAGAATGAAAAAACATAAGAAAGAAAGAAAAAAAGGAAAAAACGTAAGAAAGAAAGAAAAGAATGAAAAAACGTAAGAAAGAAAGAAAAGAATGAAAAAACGTAAGAAAGAAAGAAAAGAATGAAAAAATGTAAGAAAGAAAGAAAAGAATGATAAAACGTAAGAAAGAAAAAAAAAGAATGAAAAAACGTAAGAAAGAAAGAAATGAATGAAAAAACGTAAAAAAGAAAGAAAAGAATGAAAAAACGTAAAAAAGAAAGAAAAGAATGAAAAAACGTAAGAAAGAAAGAAAAAATGAAAAAACGTAAGAAAGAAAGAAAAGAATGAAAAAACGTAAGAAAAAAAGGAAAGAATGAAAAAACGTAAGAAAGAAAGAAAAGAATGAAAAAACGTAAGAAAGAAAGAAAAGAATGAAAAAACGTAAGAAAAAAAGGAAAGAATGAAAAAACGTAAGAAAGAAAGAAAAGAATGAAAAAACGTAAGAAAGAAAGAAAAGAATGAAAAAACGTAAGAAAAAGAGGAAAGAATGAAAAAACGTAAGAAAGAAAGAAAAGAATGAAAAAATGTAGGAAAGAAAGAAAAGAATGAAAAATTGTAAGAAAGAAAGAAAAGAATTAAAAAACGTAAAAAAAAAAGAAAAGAATGAAAAAACGTAAGAAAGAAAGAAAAGAATGAAAAAACGTAAGAAAGAAAGAAAAGAATAAAAAAACGTAAGAAAGAAAGAAAAGAATGAAAAAACGTAAGAAAGAAAGAAAGAAAAGAATGAAAAAACGTAAGAAAAAGAGGAAAGAATTAAAAAACGTAAGAAAGAAAGAAAAGAATGAAAAAACGTAAGAAAGAAAGAAAAGAATGAAAAAACGTAAGAAAAAGAGGAAAGAATGAAAAAACGTAAGAAAGAAAGAAAAGAATGAAAAAACGTAAGAAAGAAAGAAAAGAATGAAAAAACGTAAGAAAGAAAGAAAAGAATGAAAAAACGTAAGAAAGAAAGAAAAGAATGAAAACACGTAAGAAAGAAAGAAAGAAAAGAATGAAAAAACGTAAGAAAAAGAGGAAAGAATGAAAAAACGTAAGAAAGAAAGAAAAGAATGAAAAAACGTAAGAAAGAAAGAAAAGAATGAAAAAACGTAAGAAAGAAAGAAAAGAATGAAAACACGTAAGAAAGAAAGAAAGAAAAGAATGAAAAAACGTAAGAAAAAGAGGAAAGAATGAAAAAACGTAAGAAAGAAAGAAAAGAATGAAAAAACGTAAGAAAGAAAGAAAAGAATGAAAAAACGTAAGAAAGAAAGAAAAGAATGAAAACACGTAAGAAAGAAAGAAAAGAATGAAAACACGTAAGAAAGAAAGAAAGAAAAGAATGAAAAAACGTAAGAAAGAAAGAAAGAAAAGAATGAAAAAACGTAAGAAAGAAAGAAATGAATGAAAAAACGTAAGAAAGAAATAAAAGAATGAAAAAACGTAAGAAAGAAAGAAAAGAATGAAAAAACGTAAGAAAGAAAGAAAAGAATGAAAAAACGTAAGAAAGAAAGAAAAGAATGAAAACACGTAAGAAAGAAAGAAAAGAATGAAAACACGTAAGAAAGAAAGAAAGAAAAGAATGAAAAAACGTAAGAAAGAAAGAAAGAAAAGAATGAAAAAACGTAAGAAAGAAAGAAAGAAAAGAATGAAAAAACGTAAGAAAGAAAGAAAAGAATGAAAAAACGTAAGAAAGAAAGAAAAGAATGAAAAAACGTAAGAAAGAAAGAAAAGAATGAAAAAACGTAAGAAAAAAGAAAAGAATAAAAAAACATAAGAAAGAAAGAAAAGAATGAAAAAACGTAAGAAAAAAAGAAAAGAATGAAAAAACGTAAGAAAGAAAGAAAAGAATGAAAAAACGTAAGAAAAAAAGAAAAGAATGAAAAAACGTAAGAAAGAAAGAAAATAATGAAAAAACGTAAGAAAGAAAAGAATGAAAAAACGTAAGAAAAAAGAAAAGAATAAAAAAACATAAGAAAGAAAGAAAAGAATGAAAAAACGTAAGAAAAAAAGAAAAGAATGAAAAAACGTAAGAAAGAAAGAAAAGATTGAAAGCACAAAAAAGAAGAAATCGTTTTAAACATGAAATCGATATCAAAAACTAATATATTGATAATTCAAAGATTATCTGAAGAAGATGCAGATAAAATGGGAAAACAGAAAAAGTAAAAGACTTCAGAGTCGCCAAGATAGATGGGGAGAATGGGGAGATGATGGTGTTGGGAACATAAGTAGTGAAAGTTGTGGACCGAAGTGGGGGTGGCGGTCTACAATAACGGCGGGTATTGTGTCGCTAATCGGATTCCAAGTCGCTTGAAATGCCCTCCACAAAGCTGTGGGCAGCGAAAATTAAAAACTATATTACGACAAAAAGTCACTCTCGCCATTTGGGGGTCAATGACGCGTGAAGAGCCACACGGGGCGTGCGAACAGAACCATCTTGGGCCGCACGGATGAAAAGCAGATGGAGTGAAAGGTTGGAAAGAAAAAGGAAACCGCCCGTGATGGGAAGGGAGAAAAGTGTCGGGTGCGATGGTGAGATGGTGAGATGGTGAGAATTACGGTCCACTGGCTCGTCAGCGGCAACCTTGCCAACCAGCTTGGGAAAAGATCGTTTTGTTGTTTATTTTTTCTGCCTTTTTTACCCTCGTCAGGAGATCGATGGATGGAAGAAAACTAATGTCTTCATTTCGAGAAGATACAAAACTCTTAACAAAAGGAAAATACAAACTAAAAAGACGAAAAGACAGAAATGAATCGACGAATGAATTAAAAATGGAAGTGAACATAGGTCGATGTTGGCGGGGAAAAAGAAATGTTTAGTGGGTTGCCGCAGGGTTTTCTTAGGTCGGTTTTCTTT
>OY744516.1:236492751-236500251 GCA_963556195.1 Sepiola atlantica | reverse complement strand
TGTGCGTATTTGATCGGACTATATACGCATGTTTAAAATTCCTCCAGAAAATGACCAAATTACGTCGAAAGCTCGAGAGATTTTTTTTAAACTTCAAAACCAAAAAATAACATTAGAAAACTTATTAGTTACTTATGAAGCTATTCTTGTGATGTTTGTTTTGTTTTTGGTGGAATATGTAACTTTCGGGGTCCATTGTTGGTGATTATATTTTCTGCTGGGCAATTACGAGAATTTTATTCTGATGATATTTCCAGCGTTTTCAAAATGTTATGGTTGTTGGTATGCCTTAAAATAAACACTGCTCTGAAACAGCTGTAAACAGCAACAATACATTTGTGTATGTTCTTTATTTGGAACTTGATTGGAAATATGTTTTATTTATTTTTTCAAATGGAATATATATCTGAAGAGAGCAAGCACGGAAGCTCGAAACGCGTTATAAAATCACAAAATTATAAAATGATAAAATAATGAAATAACAAACAATTGTTGAAAAAAGTTTTTTACAAATGTTGGTAGCCTCACTTATATATATGGGAAGCCATGAAATTAAATACTGTCTTGTTTTTAAATTCCCGAAACAGTTTTTCATGGTATACAACTGATGATCCCTTAAAATAGTGTTAGAAACTAACTAATATAATAACTGTAAAAAAATAAATTGACTTACATGAGTGATTTTCCACTGGAAGACTTGAGACTATAAGTTTTGTTTTTTTATATAGTTTTTTTTTTTTTATAGTTTTAATGGTTGAGAAACTTCCGAGACTATATATATATATATATATATATATATATATATATCACTACCTAATTAATATCAAAATTACTGTATTTTTTTAACATTGATATTGCTACGTACGTGTTGAATATGTTTTAATGCTTTTCTTTCCTTCGTCTTTCTATCCTCCTTGACCCTTCATGACTATTTCGGGTAGTCTCAGCCGCGGTTGATGCCTTTCAGTTTTAGTTCCTTCGGGTTCATGTGGTGTTCGTTCCATTTTTTTCTTCGATTTCTGTTGCAACTGTTAGTGTTCGTAGTTTGTGTATTGCTTTGCGCATTCGATGGTGATTTACCTTCAGATTTCAGCTGTTTTACTCAATGACGTTCGTTTTATAGTTTCAGCCTTCTCTTTGACTCGAATTTCTTCTTTTCCAGGTTTTTCGGGACTGTTCCTAGTACTCCCACGATTATTGGTATTATATTGACTTTCTTCATGCTCCATATCCCTTTCAGTTCTCTGGCAAGTTCCGTGTGTTTGTTTCGTTTTTTCCATCTCCTTGATCTTCACCCTGTGGCCTGCTGGGACGGCAACATCTACAATTTGGCAGTTTGGCCCTTCTTGTTATTTAATATGACATCTAGTCTCCTTGCTTGAACGAACTTATCTGCTTACACCTCCATGTCTCAGAGGATTTTGTGATTTTCATTTACCAGTACTGTTTCCAGTTTGTCAATGTACTATTTGTCAATGTACTATTTGTACTATTTGTCAGCGTGTTCAAAATGCTGTCGTTTGCATAGTTCCCATTTGCTTTCCCCACGCAGTCGTGTCTTTTTTTGTATTCTTTTGTGGCTAGTTTGTTGCATTCACTGTTCCGTCTATTCGTCAATAGAGTATACATTTAGTTTTTTTCTGGGGTTTATCTATCTTAGCTTTACTGTAGTTAGTTCGAATCGCATTTTCTGTGCAGCTGTCAGCAGCGAATCTCTTTCTTAACCATGTGGTTTTGTGAGTCTTTTCTCTTTTGTTCATTCTCATGACCTGTCCATGTAGCTGTTTCTCTTCTCATTTTTTTTTCTTTTTTCATCTTCTCCTTTCTCGTTTTTATTCACTCTATCTTGTTCATATGGCGGTGTCTCTTGCTGCAGTGATTAGCCTTTCTGTGTTCTGGGTTAGGGTTATTCTTTTTTGTGTCATTCACACAGTCTTCTATATTTACCAGTCCTTTTCCCCCTTTTCTACTTTTCACGTCGAGTCGGTAAACATTATTCTGTGGGTGCATGATCATTAGTTTCCTAGTCTTCAGGTCATGATGCCTGAGTTTTTATTTTGTCCAGCCTATGAATGGGGCAGAATATCTTACTAGTGATATTGCCCAGGTGGTGATTCTTTTTACTAGATTTCTACTACATAATTTAGTTTCTAAAAGTTTTCTTGTTCTTCTCAGGTATTCTTTTCCAATCTTCTCTTTTTATTTTTGTTGGTTTGATAGTGTCTGCTTCCAGAACACCCAACTATTTATAGCTATCATGTTCACCAAACGTCCTTATCTCGTCTTGGTTGGGTAGTTTCATGCCTTCCGATGTCTCAAATTTTCTCTTTTTCATTTTTAGCAGTGCACACTTTTCCAATCAAAATTCCATTCGGATGTCCTGATTGATTCTAGTCGTGTTTATCAGCTTTTCCAGTTAATTATGCTTTTTGCTTTTTGCAAATAGCTTCAGGTCGTCCATATACATGAGGTTGTTTATTCTTTATTCTGTGTCTGTAGACTTGTATCCGGCATTAGATTTCCTGGGTATATTTCTGAATTCAATTTATCGTATTAATTTAATTACAAAGTTTAAAATAACATTTTTACTGCTTCAAGCATCTGAATAAGTGGTCACGTACGGTTCAATTCGAAATAGCATTTTCATCGTATATCACACCTGTTCTTTATGTACAAACGATCTCCATCAACGCGTGATCTTCCGTCATCCTTCACCGGCGATCTTCCAACGATAAAAAAAAGGCCGCGTACGTTTAAAATAGCATTTTCTTGGGTCTGCCACGCTTAAGTTAAAAATAGTTCTAAATGCACAGATCGAATCGGCACACATTAATAACATCCGTTTTCGCCCGTTTATTCGTTTAGTTTTTGTCGACGTCGTATGCGGCCATTTTTTTTATTGTTGGAAGGTCGCCGATGGAGGATGACGGAAGATCGCGCGTGGATGGAGACGGTTTGTAGATGAAGAACAGAAAAAGGTGAATCTGGAAAAGAGGCAACAACGAGAGCGACAAAGATCACAAGAAAAGCTAAAATCATTGCGAAAAAGACGAGGGGGAGAAGGAGGAGGAGGAGGAAAAGTGGGAGGAGGGTGAAGAGTGAGATGAAGAACAAAGTGGGGGTTGCTAGGCAACAGACCCTTCGGCACGGGCTAATAATCCGAGACTGTAAGGAATAAACAAACATGAATTTATTGGGAAAAGGTACAGTCAGCGCACAAGTGAGAATCGTAGAATGGGTGGCTTAAAGAAGAAGAAGAGGAAGAAGAAGAAGAAGAAGAAGAAGAAGAAGAAGAAGAAGAAGAAGAAGAAGAAGAAGAAGAAGAAGACATATGGTGGAGGGGTGAGAAGAGTAGGAGAGAGAGAGGGAAATAGAAAAGAATATTCAGGAATTTATATTAGTGATCAGACAAGCTTCACCAGTTTTTCAAAGGTGACGTCGGTTGGGTTTTAATAGAAAACGTACGCAATATCAACGAGAGCATACCAATACGAATGCTCAACTTCTTGGCTGAGATCAAAGTGTAGTATCTGTTCCGATGAATGCTACACCCCTTTGACCGATATCGTCTTGGCATTCGGCCCTTGATTCCGCCGGTCTTAGGTTTTGTCTTGTGAACTTCTAGGAGGTCCACTCCTCCTCAGGCTTTGCCTTCTCACCCTTTCAGAAAGGGGTTAGTTTATTGGTAATCGCCTGAAGCACCCCTATCGGGGAATACCGGCGGGGCTGCTCAGGCATTTTTTGTAGACCAGAATGCTCGTTCTCTAAGGCGCTAGCTTTTCAATCCGACTTTCTGAATTTGTGTCACATGGGAGGGAGATAAAAAAAAATATGAATGCTAATCTATGTAATGTAAATGCCCTAATGATGTTGTTATCTTGCTTGTCACCGTGCACACTTTTCATCTGAACATGAATGTTTTAGATGGTGAGAGGAAGGGCAAATAACGTAAATAAAAAGGCGAATAATCAGAGAAAAAGTGTGAGGAAGTGAATGGCGTAAAGAGATAAAATAGAGAGAGGGGGAGAAAAAAGAGTGAGAGAGAAAGACGAGAGAGAATGAAATAGGAAGAAGGGGGCAGAGAGGAAGAGGGGGAAGGAGAATGAGGGAAGACAGAGACAGGTTAGGGTTAGGGTTAGGGTTAAGGTTAGGGTTAAGGTTAGGGTTAGCGTTAGTGTTAGTGTTAGGGTTAGGGTTAGGGTTAGGGTTTCATACATGAATATACATAGTATGGGACTCAAAACTTTTTCACTTAAAATGCAAACCAATAAAATTGAATTTTCTGTTTAAATTATAATTGTTTTAAATGTAAAGTTTACTTTCATTTCTTAATAAATTCTGTTAGAAATAAATAACTAATTATTAAAAAAAACAAAAAAACAGCCGTGCTTGCTTTTATTTTCTTATTTGAGGTTAATTCCTATTTCAGTCACGTAAATTATTTAGAGTGAAATACGTTTAGGCATTAATTATAAACAACTTATATTTTTTTAAGAATGTAAACCATGTTTTAGGTAAAAAAACCCAACAACTTAGGGTTTTTAATGTTTTATTTTGTTATGCCAAGTTTCATCGTACACGTGAAACAGCGAAATAAAACTTAGGTCGGAAAAATATAGTCGCCATCTAAGCAAGTCAAGAAAGAGGCTAGCTAAGGAAGAACTATAATTCAAGTTTAAAAACATGTTTTTTTAGCTAGAAAATTATGAAAAGAACTTATCGTTCTTCCTTGGTTAGCATATTTATATTTGTTAATAAAGATGGCGACTATATTTTTCAGCCAAATTTCCATTTCAGCGTTTCACGTGGACAACCAAGATTTTTCCACCTAACCATAATTATATTAACATTAAAACGGTTTATGCTTATTTAATTCTGTGTAATATATTTTCAGACGTCATTATACAATCCTCTCAGGCATCACCTCCTCGTCTTTGGGGTGGGCGGCAGTAAAGTATACGTTCGTTCCTCACGATACCATTTCTCCTTTTTGTGTGTGTAGGGGGGGGGATAGTGTACTTTCTATTCTGTTGTCATGATATAATGCTCTCGTACTTTTTGGAGAGAGGGAGTTCGTCATAATATCATACTCTCAGACATTACCTATTCTCTGGGTTCTCTGCATGTTGTTCGTCCATCGTGATATCATCTCTCAGAATATAGAACCTCTCTCCTCTAAGCTTTGAAATTTACAAATGATTTATAAATTAAAAAAAAAAATAGATTCATTTTTTTTTAAATCGTCATAAAATAATAAAAGCGAAAAACATAAAGTAACCATTTTTAATTGTTCATGAATATATAATTCTTTTATTTGACCAATTGATTTCCGCTTTGAATGATTGTTAAGAATAACCAATAAGAAGAAAGGATGCGCAAAAAACAACAACAAATAGTCAACAAATAACTGTTACCAAAGGCAATAAAAGTTACTTTTAGAACTACTTGCGTCATATTTTTTGTGTTTTAAAGTATTTTAAAGCGTTTATTTATTTTTTTATTTCAATTAAAAAGTTCGGTCAAATAGATTACGTTAGATTACGTCTACGAAGTCTGAGGTTTTTTTAATGTATTTTCTCCTTTCAATTAGGTAGAAAAGCAATTTTAAGGCGTTTCAGACACTTATTTGTTTACTCAAAAGACAAACTTCGGGGACATCCGCTTACGCCATCTTGCAAATGGAACTGTAACGCGATCGGATTTAGACGGATTATTAAAATGCAATCAAAACGCATTCAAATACTTTAAAAGAAAAAAGAAAAAAGGCAGATAGGTAGAAAAGTAAATTTATTGTCTTTGGTATCAGTTATTTGTTGATTATTTGTTTTTGTATAAACAAAAAGGGGTTGACCCTTTTTTTTCTGTTGGTTATTCTTGACAATCGCCACGAATTTTCCAATTATTCCTTTCATTATGCACCATTCATAATTGCCCATAATGAAAGGAATAATTGGAAAATTCGTGGCGATTGTCAAGAATAACCAACAGAAATAAAGGGGTTGAATATACAAAAACAAATAATCAACAAATAACTGATACCAAAGACAATAAATTTACTTTTCTACCCACCTGCCCATTTTCTTTTTCGTTAAACAAAAACAAAATCAAATCTCAACATTGGAATATATCAAATAACACTATTATTATCATAGTGTTTTTTTAGTTTTCTTCAAATTACTAAAACGTGAAAAAATTGTTTCTTTCTTAGTCTGTATATAATGCTACAAATTTTTTCAATTTTTCTGATGGTCTTTTTTATATTGAAATCAAAAATATAATAAATGCCCTCCCTCTGATTTAAGACAAATTCTAGTTAATAACACTAAAATTATACATTCCGAAACCAATTAAAAAAAATTAAAAATACTCGAAGCTATCTACATAAAAACACAACAACCTAAAATTAACAACATCACATATGAAAGCAGTGGTAACATTTTAAAATGCTTAATATAATGCTATTTTTTTCTGTGATGCCATCCAGCGTTGCTGAATTTAAAATCGCCAACGATTTCCTGGAACAATGCGAAAAAACGTTCTCTGCGCGTTTCTCCGCTGTCTTTTTAAAATTCTCTTTTTTTCCAGTTTTTTTGTTCATTTGCTTTTGACACCTAAGCATGATTCGACGAATAATCGAAAACGTTTGTGAAACATGTGAAACCTATGGAACATTTAATCATTGTTTTGATTTTAATATCTGCTTCGTTATTCCGTCTCCTAGATCTTCACTCTGTGATCTGCTCGAACGGCGAAATCTACGATTTGGCGAAATTATGACATCCGGTCTTCTTGCTTGTATGAATTTATCCGGTTGTACCTCCATGTCCCAAAGGATTTTGTGATTTTCATTTTCCAGTTTTGTTTCCAGTTTATGTTTGTACCGTTCAAAATGCAGTCGTTTCCATAGTTCACAGTGTACTGATTTCTCCACGCAGTCGTGTTTGTTCTTGTATTCTTTGAGGTTTGTTTTATTATTATTATTTGTACTCACTAGGAGTTCTTACACAAATCATCGTCAATGATTGCTCACCGAAAACAACTAGTGGTACTTCCTGGAGTCTGAGTGACAAAAAGCTTCGGTAGATTTCCAGAATTCTTCACCGTAGATAATCTTGCGATATCGCAAAAGCCACTTACCATTGATTTCTCGCTGGTAAGGACAATTGGTTTTCTCTGGGATTTGGGTGACAATAAGCCTCCCCAAGGTCCCAGATTTTCCGCACTCTTCCAGTAGAGGTCTGGTGTGTGTTGTCCCTCCCCGGTATTATCCTTCTCGATCCTCTACAAATATTTTGTTTGGTGTCAGTCTAGGCCGGCACTATTTTTATTTGTTTATTTTTATTACTATTGTTATTATTATTATCATTATTATTATTTACTCACTAGGAGTTATCACACTGGTCATCGTCAGCGATCGCCCACTGCCAACAACCTGTGGTATTCCCTGGTGTCTGAGTGACAACAAGTCTCCTCAGACTTCCAGTATGCTCCACCTCTTTT